>SNQJ01S0161657.1:0-21558 GCA_010110895.2 Picea sitchensis
AAAAAATAATGTATATAAAACAATAGAAAATATCTTAAAATCTTTGTGAATAAGACCAAAGTAATTTGAAATAAAAAGTTACAATATAACCTACATTATTCCAGCGCTTAACATGGACGCATCTAACTAAAAAAAAATTGTTTGACAGGTGGCTGTCGACGCCAACTAGATATGTTTTTGACCGTTGTTTGCTAACGATACCAGAAACAACTATGTCCCGTCTCAGAAAAGCATAATCCAAAAAAGCAACCATGGGATTTGGAAGAGAAAAGCATGATCCAACCCGCTCCATCCAGTCTCAAAAAAGCAACCATGATCCAAACCGCTCCATCTCGTCGAAACTTGGTCGAAACTCCATACCACTCCATCCCATCTCAGAAAAGCATGGTTAGAAAAAACAGGTTATAAAAATCCCGCTGGGGTTTGGAAGAAACTTGGTTTTTGATGGTCTTTTTCTAATATCCGTAGATCTTATAACCGTTACAATCCAACGGCTTACCTACACTATGAATTCCTATATAAACCCATATTCCCTTCCCCATATGCATTGTCGGCTTTTCATGTTGCTGTTAGGCGTTTTTCGTTTCTGCATTGTGTTTTCTAGTCGATCTGTATTTCCTTAGACAAGGATTTTATTGGCGATTCTTGTTTATGGTAGATTAATTTTATGTTTTTATGGTAGATTTTCATTAATTTTATGTTTTTATTTATTTGTTTATGGTAGATTATTGTTATCGTTTTTTCTTGTCTTTAAATGGTTTCTTAGTTTAATTTTGATTATGATTGAATATTATAACTTTAAATTTTAATATATTTTTCTTTCCAGAATTGGAAAAATGATTCGGGGATTCATCTGATTTCTATTTTGATGGTTTGTTTCAGGTGATTTCGACCTTGTTTTCACGGATGGCTCTTTCCTATGCTTTACTCTGTTCTTCCTGGTTCGTACACTCGCCTCCATTTATTGGTTTCTCCGAGCTTCTCCTATTTTGAATGTCAATCCCATGAAGTATTTTGGTTTCTGATAGATTTTCCAGAATAATATTATTATAATTATGATTTTTTTCCTCTCAAATGAAACTGAAAGGTTTTAGTGCTTAAAATCATTTATTATACCTAAAACAGCTGCAACTGAGAGGTTTTAGTGCTGAAAGGTTTTAGTGCTTAAAATCATTTATTATACCTAAACAACTGCTTAAAATCATTTATTATACCAAAAACAGCTGCACTGTCGGCTTCTCATGTTGTTGTTAGGCGTATTCATTTCTACGGTGTGTTTTGGTTGATCTGTATTTACTTAGGGAAGGATTTTATTGGAGATTCTTTTCTTTAATTTTATGTTTTTATTTATTTGCTTATGATATATTATTCATATTGTTTTTCTGTCTTTAAATGATTGTTTAGTTTAATCTTCATTATGATTGAATATTATAACTTTAAATTTTAATATATTTTTCTTTCCAGCACTGGAAAAATGATCAGCGCTTTCAGTATGGATTCAATCTGACTTCTATTTCGATGGTTTGTTTCAGGTGATTTTGACCTTGTTTTGACTGATTGCTCTTTCCTAAGCTTTAGTCTGCTCCTCCTGGTTAGTACACACTCCTCCATGTCTGCTTATTGGTTTCTCGGAGCTTCTCATATTCTGAATGTCAATGTCATAAAGTATTTTGGTTTCTCGTAACTTTTCCAAAATAATATGATTATGATTTTTTTCTTCTCTCCTAAAACTATGCGGCAGAGAGGTTTTACTACCAAAAATCATTTATTATACCTAAAATAACTTTAGTAGTTTTCTCCTAAAACTATGCGGCAGAGAGGATTTACTACAAAAGATCGTTTATTATACCTAATCATTTATTATACCTAAAATAACTTCAGTAGTTTTACTGTAATTTACAGCTGGTCAAATTTATTTAAACTTTGTATTATTTTCAATTTGTTATCTACTCTTCCTGTACACGATGTTCTCAAGTTAGGAAGCTATCTTCTCAAGTTAGAAAGTATGATTAAATTTTTAAAATAAATTTTGTTTTAAATTTATTTTAGATTTAATTATTTTTTTAAATAATTTTGTTGATTTAAATTTTTTAAATTAATTTTGTTTTTAATATTTTTGAATTTAATTAATTTTTTCAATAAATTTGTTATATGTGTTTTTATATTAATTTGTTTTTCAAAAATATTATTATTTATATTATAAATTTTTTATCAAATATGTTAAATTTTAGAATAATTTTATTATTTATATTATAATTTTTTTTATAATGATTTTATTATTTATATTATAATTTTTTAATAAAACATGTTAAATTTTATAATTATTTTATTTATTTTAAATGTTAAATTTAATATCTAAAATAAATTATACACTAAACATCCATATGTTTTATGTTTTATTTCCAATTTTTACAGATTTAATTATATTTTTAATATTTTAAAAATATTATGTATATTACAAATTTTTATGAAGTATATTAAATTTTATAATGATTTTGTTAATTCAAATGTTAAGTTTAATATTTAAATTAAATTATGTTTGAGATATTTATATTTTTGAAAACTTCATTTATAATTATGATTAGTCATACCTTTATATTTCTGCAATTTTAAAAATATTATCTATATTACAATTTTTTTTATGAAACATCATAAATTTCATAATGATTTTGTTAGTTTTAAATGTTAAATTTAATATTTAAATTGAATTATACACTAAGCATTTAACCTAAATATTGTTGAAAAAAAATAAGTATAATTATAACAGATTTAGTGTGCGAGGGTCTATCTCATTTCACTTTATAAAGAAATCTTAAAAATATTATCTATATTAAAAAATTTCATGAAACATGATAAATTTTATAATGATTTTGTTAATTTTAAATGTTAAATTTAATATTTAATTGAATTATATACTAAACATCTAACCTCAATATTGTTGAAAAAAATCAAGTATAATAACCCCAATATTATTACAAAACTGAATTATAATTATAACATCATCCTCAATATTGTTGAAAAAACTCAATTATAATAACCTCAATATTGTTGAAAAAACTCAATTATAATTATAACAGATTTGGTGACTCCCACTTGACTCTATAAGGAAAGAAGGGGAACCTCAAAAAGAAGGTCATTAAATGAATCTTAAGTTAAAATTTATTTATATTTGTGTATTTTTTTTAAAATAAAACATTACACTATAAACACCCTACAACTTTCTATTTACTTAAAAAATTAATGCTCCAAATTAAATTTATTTTAAATTATTTTGTTTTCATTTATATATATTGATATTTTGATTGTACCATTTATTTTGAAAGTTAACATTCAAACTAAGTCCTCATTTATATATTAATAAATTTTATTCATTTTCAAATAATTTATATATTAATAAATTTTATTTATTTCAAATATGATTATTTAAAAGTCAATTTTTATTTTAAAATTTGATAATCATATTAAATAATAAATTAGTAATTTTAATTGTTAAAATAAAAGCATATACTTAAAAACTTACGTCTAAAAAACAATATTATGAAATAAAAAATTATTATAAATTATATTAAAATGTTTCAAAAATCAAAATCTATCTAAAATGTTTCATAAATCAAAATCTCTCTAATTTCTATAGTAATAGAATTCAAAGTAGATAATAAACTGTAATATTTATAACAATGCAACCCAAATTCCTTACACCGTTAATTCCTTTTAAATTGAAACCGGATCTCAAGCATCCATTGTTTTAATACACCCTCACTATCTTTAATTTTTCTACTTTCTTCTACATTTCACTAATAGAAATTTTGATTTTTCTAAAAGAATTTTTTATCATTACTTAAACATATGTTAGCAGTCGGTCTAGTCTGGTCTAGGTTGTACACTGCTTTCCTACTTCTTTCTCGGTCGGTCTGGTCTCGATCTCGGTATGGCATCGCTGTCTTCCTATTTCTGTGGTCGGTCTCAGTGTTCATGTGTTTTTCTTTGCTATTGAGGCCATGGTTGATGCCCTTTGTGCCTTTATCTCCTATGGAGGCCATGTTATACACAATGGTATGCATTTTAAAAGTAAGTACACAACCAAAGATATAACTGTAATTGGAAAATGAACTTGTAAAGGCATACATTCACACAACCAAAGCTATAACAACACACACTCTAAGGGCACACATTCACAAAATAAAATGAAACTGTAAGAAAGTACACAACCAAAGTTGTAAGACCACACATTCCCAAATGCAGTAGGTTAATTTGGGAGTAATTTTCTATAGAGTTCATCTCTTGAGGAAAAAAAAATGGGGCTAAATCCTGCCAAATTTTCAGGGGTAGTGCGAGTTTTGCATGAATCAAAGAGTTCATGCATTTTGAATACATACTTTGGAAGTTTTAGCAATCTTAGATCAACTTCAGATGCTTAGAAATTGATCAGAATGCAGTTGAGCAGAAAATTTAAAAGCGCCAAAGCCTACCTCAAAAAATAGCCTTGGAAAAGAGTGCTCCCAAATTAACCCACTCCTTCACAAAATAAAATTATGTACTCTTTTGTTCAAGTCTCTTGCAGTTTACTTTATAAGGAAAGTGGGGGAGCCTCTTTAGAGGTTCATTAAATGGATCTTAAAGTAAAGTTTGCCTTGTGGTGTAATATTGACATGGGGGATTTTACAAATTACAAAAACAAAATTCTCGAAGTTCAATTACAAAATTTTCTGCAGGTTGGTTCTTTAATTAATTTCATTTAATACAAGCTTCTTGGAAGTGGTCTTGAGGCCTTTGGTTCACCTACCTAAGTACACTCGATTATACCCTATTATAATTTTGGGTCAATTAGTTTTTTTGCGTCTCATGGGTGACCTTGGATGGTCCTTGGATAGTCCTGTCCCAAAAATTCTTGTGTAACAATCTGATGGCCATCAATAAAGGAGATAAATCGAGACACAATTAATATAGTATAAATTGCATTGAGAATACATGCAAACACATCTAAATCCATGAAGAAAGAATACATGCAAACACATCTAAAGCCACAAAAAAGCATATAAAGCGTCAAATGGAGAATGTCTGAAATGCTTCATAATGCAATCTTTTTTGTCGACAAAGAGGCCTACACACTCCACTTCTACAATTTTTTTCCTTCTAAAATTTTCCATTGTCAACATTAATAGGGCATAGCAGAGATAGATAGGTTAAAGGTTGATTAATATCGTCGAATTTCAAATTTTTTTGTCGAATTTCAGGCTGTTTGTTTTGCTTAAACTAGGAAAAATGATTTCCTCATGAAGTAGTTGATTGATCAACCATGGTACTATAAGGCCTGGAACTGACACTTTCAAGTACGATCACTTCAATGGAAAAGTTTACAGGGAAGAATATAATGTTGCACTTAGGTGTGTTCTACCTTCAAGTGGTTTTGAAACCATGGTTGCTCACACATTGATTTACGGTAATCCAACCTGATATTTTGTGGGTAGCCAATGTAAATATTATATAGAGGAGCACCATTCACCCTTGGGATTCAATTTTGTTCTCAACACTTTGTTGCATGAGAACCTCATTACAGAAAGGATAAAAAACTTCATCCAATGAAGAATGGAGGGAGAAGTATATGCCTTCATCTTTTGACCATATATTCATGCCAATAGAATAGTACAACAATCGTAAGTCTATCATCCTGAATTTCTAATATCAAGTGCGGGATAAATAAAATCATAATAAGAAAGAACAACAATAACCTTATAAAACGCAACAAGAGAAGAATATGTCATTGTAAGAATAACACATGAACTAAAGGAAGGAATTAACTAGATCAACAACAATATTTACCCTGCGTGGAGTGGGGAGTAGTCATTATCATGTTCACTCTACCTTTTTTGTTGGACTTGCTATATAAGAAGGAGAGTGCAACTTTAATTACCGCATAAAGATTGAGAAGAGCTCGCCCTGCACTTGATATATCGCTCGTTGCTGAGTGAAACTTTCAGATACTAAAATTACAGGTAAGGACATACTAGTTTGTTCCAAGGTTGTTGAGGAATAATAGAACGCATATTGAGGCGCCTTAACACATGTTGAATAAAAATATAAGAAGTGCTTGTCCACTAGCCAATTTTTTTCACACATAGTAGTGTATCTAAACGACATAATTTGACACAGTTTCTTTGAATAATTAATCTCTCTATGGAAAGAAGAAAGATTAACTAGAATATAAGAAACAAATTACATGAAAAGACATAATTTAGCAAAACGAAATCTTAGAATCTCCTTGCTTCTCGAAAATATTTACATTAAAAAAGACTCCTATTACATTCTAAAATATAAAGCCCAAAAAGGCCTTCAAGTTCCTAACCCCCATTTACATTCATTTGATGCTTCTTATATAGCATTTGAGAGTTAGTTAGCCTCCAAATCTTATCCAATCTCAATCTTTAAGGAATCAAATCTTCCACCTTCCAACCTACAAATCCAAACCATAAAATTAAATTATAAATCTTTTAAAATCAAATTAAATAAAGTCAAAATCTTTCCAAAGCATAAGATCAAAATATAATCTTATAAAAATCAAATTAAATAAATACAATCTTATAAAATCAAATTAAATACAATCTTATAAAATCAAATTAGATAAAGTCAAAATCTAATCAACACGCTAAAATCTAATTATAGCCTTGATCCTTATATGAGGTTGAAAAGTAAATTGTGGAAAATGAAATTAGAATTGTAAATGAAATGAAGTGTTTGTTGCAAAATTTATATCTGAAATATTGTGCAACATGTATATCACGAATATGGGGCAAAAAGTAAATGAGGGTTGGTGGTGAGCACCATCTATTTTTGAAAGTATATAGCAAACCTAGTTTTTTTTTTAAAGTATATAACAAAGTAAAAAATTTGTTTACATTGCAAGAATAAATTTGGAAATTTAAATGAATTTTCCATATGGACTAGTGAAGATAAAAATATAAGATGACAAAAATTAATTAGAGGAGATAAGAAATATAAAAATTAAAATGAATTGTGAACATGGGGTATAAGTAAATGTTAGTTTCATTGTTGAGCACCATTTATTTTTGAAATATATAAAAAATTTGTAACACATAAAAGAGTAAATGCATTTTTCCACAGTGGTGAAGGATAAAAATAAAAGTTTATAACATATACAAAATTAAATGCAATTGTCATAAAGAGTGGTGAGAAATATAAGAATATAGTATGTAACATATAAAAATTTAAATGCATTTTATTTGAAATCTATCAAAAATATTTTTTTTTACATACTACGGGAAATTTTGAAATATACAAATAAATTAAGAAATTATGTTATATATGGTGGAATTTCAATGCATTTTTTCATGTAGACTGGGATTGAGGCTCCTAGCGGACCATTAGAGAAAATATGTAAAAGAAAGCGATCTTGTGGAAAAGAAGATAGAGTGCAATAACTGCAAAAAGAAAATAAATGGAAATGTATAAGTGTTTGCCTATTCATCTCTATTTAAGAAAAACTGAATAACTGGGTTGATGAACAAAGAAGCATGGGATGAGTAAACTGATAGTGAGGAAACATATATGGAGCCTTTGTTTGTTTCATTGATATGTGGAGCAATTGTGGTTTTCAAGGATGTCCTCACATTGCGGTTTTCAAGGGATGTCCTCCATATTTGGTATGCTACAAAAATGGCCCGATGTATGCCCTAGATCTTGCGGTATACCCCACATAGTCACCTATGAACCACTAGATCTAAAAACTGAGTCTCTAGCAGTGTGAGCATCCTTTAAGGTAGATGCAGTCGATAATTAGTGGACCACAATAGGCAGGTATCCAAGACGAAACTATCAAGGGTATCGAAAGAATTTTTTTTGGAAGATGATTGAGGACCTCAGGCGTGTTTGAGACCCATGAAGCTATGTGACAAATGTGATCAAATAAATCCAAAGATAATCCCTCTACATGGGTTCCCCACTACGCTTGGTCCAAATTTGGGGGTTATCCTCCTACCTTTAAACCTCATTGTTTATCCCACGTGTTGGGGGTCCCAAATAACTTTCATGGTTACTAGAGTTTTAAGAACTCCCTAGAATAGACTCTTACGTTTGTTTTTGTAGCCTTGAAGGAGTTTCCTCTCAATCCTAAATCAACTCTCTAGCCTAGACTAGAATTAGTGGACCCTACAAACATAAAGTCTAACGATTTTTTAAATTAGAATTAATTTTAAGTGGCTTGTCTTAGTCAAATGGAATGGAAGTGAAACCAATGGTGTTCTTTAAGATATGAAAGAGAAGAGCATAAAATGGCTTGAAAACAAAATACTTCTTTAAAAATAATTTTTTTTTTTTTTTTTTTTTTTTTTTTTTTTTTTTTCTAAGATCTTTTATCAGAAAACTCAAAACAAGATTTATCTCAACTACAAGCTAATTAATGTCATAGGCATTCAAATAAATAAATTAAGAAACAACTTTCTTTTCCTTGATAAATAAAACAACTAACCTAAGTTATCTTCACCAAACAAAGAAGCTAGAAAAAATTCTTTTTGTTTTGAGCTTCAAATCAAGAAACTTTTAAATGGACTCTTTTCTTTTCATATAAAGTAGAAAAGTAAAAAAAGAATACAATAGAAGAACAAGAATTTGATACTTTGTGGATCCGCAGGGGAGTCATACGACAGCACCCAAAGCCAGGCGGTCGAGCGGACCTACAATCTTGTCTAAAAACCCTAATGAATAAAAAACAAGCAATCTTTGATAAGCAAAATCTATATTGAGGTCGAGAGCAGGCTTCTGTTCTTTATAGAGACAGCGACTAGATCAAGAAAACTCACGAGAAGTATAACCGAGAGAAGGAGAAGGATGATTGCCTCTTCTTTAAAATTTTTTTTATCAACCGCAGTACCAGAACTATCACTTCAACGACCTAAGTGTGTCGCCGGGTTGTCTAAAATAAGAGTTCGTATGCGGCGTGAAGACCCACTACAAGCCGCGTATACCGCCATGTAACTTTCAAAAAAAAAAATGATAGTCAAGCTCAAGTAGGGAGTACTGGAATGGAAGACCCGAGAATCATTAAAGGCACAAAACTACGAAACTCAGAGTATAAATAGAATTGATTCAAAACTGCAAAAAAGTACCCCAAAAAACCCTAGAGATCTTCAATTATTCTAATACCGGGAAAAACCCCTGTGGACTACACAAGGGTTTTAAAGTGTAGGTAGAGATAACCTTCTAAAGTATCCTAGTTTTAACTACCATCCCGACATTATCCCACAATCATGCATAGAAGGAAAAGTATAAAGGATCCGGTAAGCCTACCTTAAACTTTACATCTGATGTCGATCCCTTCATGCTTGGTTGTTTCTCAACTACAAATCTCCCAAGGCCAACCTTCATTCACCAAAGGAAAAAACAAGAAACTACAGCCTACATATATATATGGATTATTGGTTTTAGATATCATAATAAAAACATAAATACATCATGAAGATTGAGGACATCATTTGGCAGAAAAATACTGTATATTAATCTCACACAAGTCACTTACAATATGAGACCATCATTTTCTCCTCGAACTTGGTCCTGGTCTCTCTTCATTCACCAACTACTTCCATGTATCCATCTCCTCTTGAGTTCTCTCTAGGTAAATGGCAAAGGCTTGCAATGGATAAAAAGGGAATTATGAAAAGGGATTACGGCCCCTAACTCACAATGTTGGTGCAAAATATATTGGGCAAAGAATCTTTTAAAATGACGAGTCCTTTTCTCTTTATTTTTATTTTTGAAAGGGACACAACACCTTCTTTTATATCCAAAAAAGATAGCTATTCGATTGGGTTTCTCGCTACGGGCGGTCAAAATGTTAGGTAACAACCCAAAACTTGTATCCCTTTGCAAACCTAAATTCTTCACACTATTTAGTGAGCATGCACATGGGTTGTAGTGGTGCAACATGAGTGTGTCATTAGGCTGATGGTAATTAGAGTGTGTATACCTTCTAAAAAGTGGCTTTTAAGAAGAGTTGTTTGGTGAAGTCTTGGAAAAGATAGCAAGTAATAAGGCTTGATGCCAAATATGCATGTGCAGTGCAATTTATGGTTATAACAAATAGTTTCAATTTTTTTTTCTCTCATCATCTACCTTCATATCTTCTTTTTAGTTCTTTAGTCTTCACGATCTCTTCTTCCTTTTCTTCAAGGTAATCTTATTTCCTCTCGTCTTGTTCTTTGAGCATTCCCTTTGCTTCAATGTGCCTTTGACTCCCAAAGAAACTTCTTGAGTGTTATTTGTAGATAGTTATAGTGTGTATAAAAATGGTCATATGTATCTATATAAGCCCTCTTCAACTTAATTTTGAAGTTCTAATAGATCTTCTTCTATTCTTTCCATGGGATAAATACCTTCAAACTTTACTCAAAGTATTTGTAGATCATCTTCTTCACTTGAAAAATTCAACATCATCACATTTGAATCATTGCAATCAAGAATATTTGGAATTCTATCTTCATTTGAAATACTTTTAGGATCTTCCTTTGTGCTATCTTCACACTTGAAATGTTTTCAAGATCCCATTTATAAATAACAATCAAGGGTTTTTTTGTAGATTCTTTACCTTTGATAATCTTGATGGAGTGGTCTTCAATAGCTTCCTTCTCCTTCTTTCTTTGATATGTCTCATCTAGATTTATCCATAGATCCTTGGCGAAATTGCATTGTCCCATCTCTCTTTGATAGGGCTTGAACCCTCTGAATGGTCTTGGTAAATGCATCATTTCTTTCCTTCCCTTTGAGTCAAAAACTTTGACTTGTTCTTCAGCCCGATCCCCAATGACGCCTTCCAAATAGTTTCCCCATTGTCTTCAAATACACTCTCATCTCTATTCTCCAAGTAGAATAGATTTTCTCATTAAGTATTAGTATTTCATCATCCATTTACGTGTCTATGGATATCCTTCAATCTTATTAAGGCTTGTGGTGAAGGAACCCACTCGATACCAATTGTTGGACATACTTGACTACGAGAGGGGTGGTGAACAATGAGGGTTCTTTTCTAAAAACTCTTGAACAACAATCACCGTGATCATTACTCATTGATTTAATTTATAACCGGTTAAATGTCAACACTTATCAGCAACATATACCAACAATATATCATCAACAAGTCATCACTGCAAGGAACTTCAAAGAACCTGGCATGGCCATGTACAATTTGTTTTATTGGACTACAATCCTTGGGGTTTTTCGACAACAAATTAATAGAGTACAACTCTACAATAATACTAGCTCTAGCATGCAATACTCAACACCCTCGGCTGCGGATGGTAACAATCCTCAACATGTCAATACGCATAAACAAGTGCATCAACCATGCACCAGCACATGCCAAACAACTGTAATCAACTTGTGATATAAAGTTCATTCAACCATGTACCAAGTATGTATACAATCATGTGTCAACTACTCCTCCAATATGTTACCAACATAGATCAATATACACCTGCTGTATGTGCTTGTCATGTTTTCTTGTCTCAACCATGACAAGTTTTGGATAATCAACAACCCTAACTTGAAATAATAATAACTTTGTACACCGTAATGAATAGATCTAAATTGATACAAAGGTACCTTGTTATGTTTTATGCAATTCCTTCAGGTTTCACTACTTGGAACATCTTGGAAAAAGAGTTATAGAAATGGCGCTTCCGCTGTTTGAATTCTTGATTATTTTAGAAAGCGACCTTGTAGAGAATTCCCCACCTGGAATATTTGTTGAATCGATGCAAAACTATTAAAAAGGAAACATGCTGTCTGACGTATTATAACCAACACAATTGTGCTCACTAGATTTGGATCTGTTATAAATAAGATATGACATTTGAAACCTTTGTTTAGACCTAGTTCAGAACTAATACAAATCCTATTTTCCATGGGTGTATCTACAAAATACAACGACCAAGAAAATATGAATTTGTTACCATAGATATGGATATATATTTCCATGATGTATCAATCTCATAGTGCAGATGTTATAGAAAATTTTTTAAATTTCAAAAATGGTTGAGATGACCTATAAATAACATAACTTGAAAGCACCATGAAAATAATTTATCCTCCTTGAATTCCAGCCACTCTTTACTTCAGCTTCCCTCTTAAATTCATCTTAGATGTCCTTTGGTACCTTAGTCACCTATATATATTAATGTTCTCAAGTGTTCCACACACATAAAATTCTCAAAGCTCCGTAAATGCTCCAAGATGTTCTCACAAGCTGACTCTACATTGATCACAAAAGATGATCTGCAAAAGACCATTCTATATTATTTATATTTCATCCTCTAGGTCATAACCTATTTTCCTTATTTTAGGTTAACCACTTTTCATAAATAGAAATTTTTCCAATACTTTATCATTTTAAATATTCCTTCTTGATTTTGTCGGATTACTTTATCATTTCTTGTTTGTCACTTCTCTTTATTATATTAAATAACCCTTGACTTGTCACTTTACTTTATCATTTAAAATAATTATTTCTTTTAGGTCACTTTGACTTCTTTGATCTTGGGGGCTTCAATCCTTCATATTGGTCCTTCATCTTTGTAGGGCTATAACTCTCAAACCATGGGGATATGTGACATTCCAAATACCACCGAAAATGGCATGACCAACACTATCCATCTAGGATAGTTTAACCAACAATTTCTTGATCTTCATCTCATTATTCCCACATACAAGCATGGATTCATCAGCCATTCTTCTAGGATAACTCAATCACAAAATGTCTTCCCGTGAGGGTTTTTCACCATAAAGTTACATTGGAGTTCATCCATTTGTGCACTTTATCGACCATGATAAGACAATTGAGTCATCTATACATTTTTCGACAATGCATCATATACTAATGAAACCACATCTATTCATCTTCATCATGTAGCAATGACCAAATCATTGAATCATCTTCATCATATCAATGACAACAATTAGGGATCCATCTTCATCTATGCTTTCTCATCAAGCATAATACATATTACATTACATCAATCAACAATGAATCAATCCTTTGACATGGTCAAATCACTTGGCATCAATCAATGAGGTATCAATCAATCAATCATTGCATCAATGACAACATGATCAACATCCTTAACATGGGGGATGGCCTTGAGAAGTGAAAAAATATTTTCCCTATTAAAAAATTGTGGACTGAAAAATACCTTTAGGTAGATTCAACCATTTATCTATAGCATCCACATCCCTAAATCCTTCAAATAATGTAATACACAAATTTATCTATACCTGTAATATGCAGGATACTCAAAGTGTATAATAGAAATAAAATGCTAGAAATTGTGGGAATAATAACAATATAGCCTGAACAATCACCACAATAACACAAAATGATATAAGAATAACAACGAAATAACACTTTGATTCAGGAGGAATGTTTAGGGGCCTCTTAGGAAACCTCCAATTGAGAAGAGAGATCTATTACAATAATATCCGAAGCTAGGGTTCTCATACCTAGAGCTCCTTTTTATACTAATATGTCTATCAAAAGAAGCATCTAGTGGAAGATCATATAGAAGGAAAATTCTATTAGGTCTTATTACATTTGAATTATTCTGTTTTATTGCAACCTTATTAATATTGACCTTTATTACATGTTTAATATATTCTACCTATGTGGGAGTTAGGACCCACTCGGATGTCTCCCCACCAGAAAACAACATTGTCTCAAGGGGGTTGGGAATGTTGGAAGTATTTTAGGAATGGTAGTTGGTTCCCAAATTGCATATGTTGGAGTTGTATCTCTCCACTCAAATAACACTTCCTTAATGGTTGTATGATGCAGGTGACACTCACTCTTGTCCAAAGCTGGTTGTTGGTTGTATCCAAATGGATCCTTCTTAAACCTAACTAGGGAAGGTTGGTTTGCATTGCACTTAGTTCCAATCATCTTCTTTAAGCATGAAACATCAGAAAAGCAGGGTCTTAACCCGAATATGAATGGGAAAATATGGCAATATTCCTGTCCACTTGCTTGAGAATGATATAAGGACCATAAAATTTGGGCACTAGCTTCTAACAATGGTCAACCTTGAAGGAATTTTTTATTCCTAAGTTTGTAGATGAAGGAACACTTGATCCCATTCTTCAAATTGACATTCAAAGAGACCTTGATATACTCGTTGCTTCATGTGATTTTTTTCCATGATCAAATTCTCTTTGAGGTATGGAGAATAGTCTCTCAAGCTAAGCATTTGGTCAGCCTAGACCTTGAACTTTTGGTAGTATGGGGAACTAAAGATTGGATTTTGATCACATATCTTAGCTTCAAAAAAGGTCATACGTGTGGTGTATGGTATGGTAATTTATGCCACCATTCAACTAGGGGTAACCATTGAGCCCACTAATTTTCTTTTTCGAGGAAAAACACCTCAAATCCTATATGTTTCCAACACTTGTTGATAGAGTTTGACCATCAGTATGGGAATGATAATATGTGATGAGATGCAATTGGGTGCCTTGTAGCTTGAACAACTCTTGCAAAATTTCTAGTGAAAGGTTGGTCATGATCAGAAATAATATAATGCAGCATGCCATGAATCTTGAAGACGATCCATGAAAATTTGAGCCATGCGTGGGCGTTGTAAATGGGTGTTGAAGAAGCGAATGAGAATGCTTGGAAAGGAGATCAACAACCACCATGATGAGTGATTTATTTCCCTATTTGGGTAAACCTGTAATAAAAACCATTGAAAATCCCTCAAATGCTTGGTGGGTGGAGAGCGGTTGTAGTGTGTCATGAGATTTGATTGTTTCTCCATTGTTGTGTTGACACATCCATTCTTGAAAAAATTATGAATGTATTGTTTCATACCATCCCCAAAAAGAGTGTTTGACCTGTCATAGGTTTGGTGAACCCAAAGTGCCCGGCTATGGGTGTAACATGAAGCTTAAGTACCATGGTTAGTTTTTGATTGTTTGCCAAATACAAAACAAACTTTGTATTAGGCTTCGTTATGGACCCAAGAGTACCTAGGAAGAGTTGGGTATTTGGTCTAGTTGGATCGAGATCTTAGAACTTTTGGAGCGATGGCCATTCCTAGAGAACAACTTGTTTCCAATCTGGCACAATGAAGGAATGAGAAAAAATGGATCCTTCACCTCCATATTTTTTAGGAAAGTGCATCCGCAGCCACATTGTCTTTTCCTTTCTTGTAAATGATCTCATAATCATATCCAAAGATCTTAGTCACCTATTTTTTTTTCTTTGGGGAGTAAATGTGTTGTTCCATAAAATACTTGAGAACTTTGATGTGAGCATCCCCCAAAATAAAAACATTTTGAAAAATTTAAATTGCTGGAAAATTTATTTACCGTTTTTAGTAAATTCAAATTTGGAAAATTTTGCCATTTATGGCAATTCAAATTTCGAATTTGTTAATTATGTAAATTATTATATGACTGTTGGGAAGAGATCTTATTTGACCCAACTAACTATTTGAAAATGACACTTGTTTAAAAAACAAAATATTTATATTAGTTTCAAGAGGAAAAATGGAATAGCCACGTTAAAACTAGTTGACCATGACTCAATGAGTGGGAACATGTTGGAACCACCATAGGCTGATTTTTACAAGTGGCAAATTAGTGATTTGGCCATTGGAAGCCCCTAAAAATGAGGGATTTATAAATATGTGAAAATTCCCAAGGGAGGCAAAAAGACCTAGGCAAATAACAAATAGGCATATGTGAGGCGGGATGCTACCAAGTATCTTTCTTGGAAAGAGACTATTGATTTCCCTTTTTTCCATTTGTTGTTATAAACAATGGAGGAGTGTGAGGCAAGGGGGATCTACTGAATTGAAGGACAGTGTTGTAGAAGGATTTCCAAGTTCTCCCTTATGGACTCATTAATTAGAGGCTAGAAAGGTGAATGGGGCAAAGTGATCATGGTACGCTTTCAGTTCTATGATTGGGATGAGCATGGTTGTTCCATTTTGTTTCCCATGAGTTTAGTTCTATATGCTACTCTAATCCCTATTTGTTTGAATGATTTTAAATTGGATGTAATGTACATGTTATAGCTAAACGAAAATGGGATTCTAGTATCTACGTTTTAATGATCGTATAATTGTTGTAAGTCTTTTCTATACCTAAATATTCAGTATTTGCCTCTATGGGATGAATTTGGTTATTGATATAGTGGAATCATTAAAGTTGGTATGCATGCAATAAACTAGACAAAGGCTGTTCGAAATTCAATGAGTAGTCTGAGTCCTCTTAACTATTGAATAGTTAAACATAAATTATGGAATCATCCCCTAAGAAATCCTCTACTAATTAGAACGACGTATGTAAATAAAAAACATATGATATCTTCATAGAATTTAGTAATTAGATTGTAGGATTTAATTGCGGAATTATTTCCAAAAATCAAACTTTAAACAGAATCGAATATGTATTAGTGTACGGACAAAACTATTATAAGCATATATATATTTCATTAAAGTAATTTAATTCCCAAAAAAAAAAAGCAGAATTCACATATATAGTCTAGAATGATGAAGCATATGGGAATGAACAAAATAAAAGGAGTAAGACTACCCTAAACCTGACAATATAATCATGCTAGGATCATACTACAAGAAATAAAATTAATGATTTCGCTTATACATCATCAACGTTTGACACCTCTTACATATGTTGTATGTAGAGAGAAACCAATAATTTTATGGTTGTGGCATTACCATTTAGAATATCTATCAAACAATTGCTCCGCATTTTACAGAAAGATATTTCAAAAGTACAAAGTAATGCAATGGATTAATGAGAGGATACAATCTATAGAGGAGGACAAGAATCTACAAAAAGATATTTGGAATGTGAAACCACATACGAACGTTTATGGGGTAAATTCCAAATAAACAATTTTGGTAACAAGAGACTATCCATACAGGCATAAACAAAGTCCAGTATTGATGGGTATTATAATTGTTTTAAAGATTTTTGAATACCTTTAAATTGTAGAAGTAATGTACAGAACGATGAGGATAAGCTTTTTTTCTAGATAGAAAATAATGTCCCTCCATTACTAAGATTAACATATATAAGAGTTTCCCACACAAGTAAACTTAGATTTGTTTCACCATTTCTAGTATTTGGGTTATCAGTCCTTTCCTACATCAATATGGACTATGTATATATATATATATAGCCTTAAATGGTCTTTAACAAAAACAAAATAGGTTAGCCCCTCAGATATCTGGCATAGGAAATCAATGCATAAGTGATGTTACTTCTCACAACAGAAAACTATGAACAGAATCTTGACCTCCATGCTTGATTTAAGAAGCCAGTTGAGAGCCACTTTTTTTTGGAACCCATTTGTCGCGTTGAGTGGTGGTACTAGCGGCTATGAAGTCGACATCCACAGCATTCAGCCATCACGAGGAAAACATTAGTAAAAGTATGAAGTAGAAATTTAAATTATAAAGTTGGTATAGTTTGATAACCATAGCTATGCCAGAATACTTAACTTAAGGGCCGAAAACATCGTGGCCTCTAGTTGTCGTGCCTGGTTTTGTAATTGAATCTTGCTGAGGGGAGAATGATTCCTGGAATTTTTGGTGGGTACCCTCACAACAAAGCGGTCAATCATTAATACAAAGACCCATTTTGTTATATAACTAGCGATTACTTTGAAAAAAGAAATAGCATTACTTGAGATCAAAGAAGTTCAATCTTTTATAAACAAAAACCCTCTAGGAACAAAAAATGAAGAACGTAACGAATGACATCATACATAGAAAATAGAAGTTCTCGTGGAAAGTACCCCAACTCAGTAAGAGATAAATTACCGGTAGACCACCATTTTACTACAAATAATATGCATCAATCATAGAGGAGAATATATATGATTGACCTTTTATTCTCCTAGGCCCTCTACATGATGTAATAATAAACCCTTCTATGCTACACTTAAGTGACTCCCAAAACAATTATTAGTCATAGGGTAAAACAAATAGAACCGAAATAATCCCATGTGACTCAAACAGTGGACGGAAAATAGGACTTTAGGTTCATAGAGCAGTGACTCTCGGTAGTAGCCTCTTCTACATTCGATGTTAGAATGAAGGGAGAAAATGTGTATACTCTGAACCTAACTACAGGAAGTAAATATTTTCATAACCCACACCATGAACCATCTGGTTTCGAACTTAAGATACGATAGTTCCAAAGAATCTTACCAGGTAGTCGGATATTGCCGTCAACTTCACCAAAGGTTGCTCGTAGAGGCGGTAGTGTTTCCCTGTGGAAGAATGCATAATAAAGAACCCTCTCCTTTGGAGTCACAAGGGAAAAAATGAGACCACCAAAACCTAAGATGGACGAGTACCACCTTGATAGCGGAGATTTACCAAGCCATGTGCTGAAAGGTTGGCACATCGAGTTGGGAAAAGTAAGAGGAAGGTTTTATTCCGGAACTGATTTTAGTAAGACCTAATTAATTCGGGGCCGACTTAACTCTCATGATAGGTACCTTCCTCCCTTAAATGTTGAAGATATGAAGATAAACAATAGTAAAACCATGATTGTCCAATGAAACTAATAGGGGTCCACATGCACTGATAACAGTGATCCTTCTGTTACACCAACAGAATGAGGAATGGTAGTTAGTTTAGTTACATAGTGATCGATGCAGGACGAGTTGGGGTTCAGTTCCTTAAGGTGGAGATAAATTGTATCATAACTAAAATGAAACCATCAGAGAAAAGACATTGATAACCACTCATAAATCACCATTAGTATCCTTAGCCCATTCCTTTTATGTATTACATTAGGATTTGATTTGTAATGTCGACACAACTAGGTAGGAGTACAATCGATTAATCTCAGGGTTATAAACTTGTGTGCAAGGTCCAAATAGCCTGACTCTCTTAATTAGGAAAATTGAAATTCATATCTTAGTGTATGGGTGGATACATGTATGTAATAATATCTATATTAAGATATAGGAGTTAGGAAAAATACTTGTATTCGATAAAACCTCTCTTAAGTGTTAAGAAGTTGGTATGACAAAATGGTTACTCAAGCAGGAAAGAAATGTAGGTACCCGTATACAAGATGATAGCTGATGATAACTGGTAAATAATGTGCCAAAAGAAAAAAATTTAATGATAAATTGAGGCCCATTACATATGGTATCGAGAAAAAAAGTTACAACGGGCACGAATACAGGACCCTTTGCTTAGTGCTGGTATACTATTTGTTTTAAATAAAAAAAACTAATCAATGGTTTGAAGTTTACAAAACAATTTTTTTTTTCTGTTTTGGTGATTAAGTATGACAGCTCAGGACAATGTAGAAAACATGATGGAAGGAAAGCCACAACAAAGACCTCCTAGAGATACAAGAAGCGAGAACATTGTAGCTCACAAAGTGTTGGAAACAACGAACTTGAACATTGACGAAAGCTCCCACAAAAGTGTTGGAAACAACGAGGAACTTGATAGTTGAGCTACAGATCTTTAAAGCCAACAATTATTGAGCTTCAACAAACTAAAGGAATTATTGACAACGACACTCATATTGAAAGTAGCAGATCCAGATAAAGACTTCACCGTATGTGTTGATGCAAGTAAAGAAGGGCTAGGTGGTGTCCTAACTCAGGAAGGACACGTTATTTGTTATGAGTCACGGAAATTAAAATAACATGAGAAAAATTGCATCACTCATGACCTAGAATTGGCAGCAGTAATACACGCCTTAAAGATGTGGTGACACTACATAATGGGTAGAAGATTCCTATTATTAACTGACAATAGCGGGGGTGAAATATATGTTTAACCAACCAAATCTTAACGAAAGGCAAGAAAGGTGGTTAGCCTTCTTGAGTGAATTTTATTTCGAGGTCAGACATATCAAGGGAAAGGAAAATAAAGTAACAAACGCTTTAAGTAGAAGAATCCATGGATTATTTGAGATGAATATTAGCAGGGCAGAAAGTGATCTCGAAGAAAGAATAAGGACGACAGGTATTGATGACGAAAACTATACTAAAATAATGGTAGAATTATCGAACAATACCGTGAACTGAAATAAACCAAATCTAAGTATCGACGAGAAGGGACTACTATGATTTAAAAACATACTTTACATACCAGATTCAATAGGGTTAAAATTAACAATCTTGGATGAAGTGCATAAGAAACTGTATTCTCGCCACCTAGGTTACCATAAAATGATAACAACACTTAGGAAACTATTTTATTGGCCTAATATGAAGGGTGAAACAACATAATACTTAGCTAGGTGCCAAGATTTTCAACAGGTTAAGGTCGAGCACCAGCATCCAGCCGGCCAATTACAGCCATTACCAGTACCAGAATGGAAATGGGAGACTATATCACTCGACTTCATAACAGGTTTGCCTAAAAATCAGAAATAGAATGACTCTATGACTATAATGGTTGTAATCGATAAACTCAGTAAGTCTGGATACTTTATTCCTGTGAAGTCTACTTTTAAAGCTATAAACATTGCTGAAATATTCATGAAAGAAATCTTTATACTGCATTGTATTCCTAAAATGGGGATTTCATATAGAGATGTAAAATTCACATCCGCCTTTTGCAAGGAATTGTCTGCAGGGCTAAATACCAACTTGAATTTCAGTACGAGTTATCATCCACAAACAGATGGGTAAACTGAAAGGACAAACCAAATCATAGAGGATATGCTCTGCATGTACGTAAGAATAAAACCAGACAAGTGGGAGGATTATATGCACTTGGTAGAATTTGCATATAACAATGGGTACCAAACTTCATCAAAGTTGAGCCCTTTCGAAATACTGTATGACAAAAAGTGTATGACTCCAATTACTTGGGATAACCTGGCTAACAAACTCCTGGTTGGACCAGAGATGCTCCAAGAAATGGAGAACATGGAAAGAAAGGTACAACATAACTTGAAGGAAGCACAGGACAGGTAGAAGAGCTATGCAGATCAGAAAAGAAGACACTTAGAGTTTCAAGTGGGAGACCATGTGTATTTGAAGGTCAAAGCCTGAAAAATCTCTTTGAAGCTAGGAAACTATGTCAAGCTAGCACCCAGGTTCTGTGGGCCCTTCAAGATACTAGCATGAATTGGACCCATAGCATATCAACTAGCACTGCCAATGAATCTAAGAATTCATAATGTATTTCATGTTTCTTTGTTGAAAATGTATGTTCATGACCCTACTCATATGATTGATTGGAACTTGGTACAGGTGGAACCCGAAGGCGAATTCCAGGTGGAACTCCTACGCATTCTGGACTGGAGAGAAATAACACATCGGAACAGAGCCATCGCTCAGGTAAAGGTGCAATGGAAGCACTTTATCCTTGAGGAGGCCACTTGGGAATTGGAGGGAGATTTGTGGAAATCTCATCCAATCTTATTCCAAGAAAGGAATGAACATTTAGGACAATTTTTTATTGAAGGGGGAAAGGATGTGACATCCCCCAAAATAAAAATATTTTGAAAAATTTAAATTGCTGGAAATTTATTTCCGTTTTTAGTAAATTC
>SNQJ01S0161658.1:0-21731 GCA_010110895.2 Picea sitchensis
TTTTCCTCTGGGTCTCTTAAAGAAATATCTCTCAGCTTGATTGTATGACTCTACTCTATCAATAGAAAACTTGGTGATGTACCCTCCAATGGTGTTATCAAACCAGTGATCTACTGCTCGTGACATGGAATTATTGACTCTCTTGACCTTCTGGATCAGCGCCAATGTCCAAACCATGGGAGGTCTAGATCTGATATCGAACTGGGTATCTTCTAACCTAGCTAACCACTCATATAGCTCGTGATGGATTCCTCCAAAGAATATCTCATGTATATCATTAAAAATATATCTTCCTAACCAATCCTCTATACTCAGATTAGGGTTGTTATTTTGGGCTTCAGCAAAGTCCTTTTCTTGATCCTCTATCCACTCTTGAATCTCTGTCTTTGATGTAAAACACCTTGGCATTCCCTTAAGAAGATTCTTGTCCCGACAACGGAACCATTTGTTGGCATAGGGGTAGACCCAGGGTTCACTCCAAGAGCACACCAACAAGCCCTAGCTACTGGCCCTTTCAGAAACACCTATGAGGCAGATGTAGTCTCACCTGAAGAAGCTATGAGGGGGTTGTAGGACAAATATGTCTACAACCAAGGGTAATATCAAGTGGATCTAATACGGAACAATACAGTATACATAAATCACTTATCAGATTTAGATCTACTCCTCACAACTACATATATGACATAACACAACAATGCAATAACAGTATATCAATGACAAAGATCAGAGCATCAATCACACACAACAAAATATATACATGGTTCACCCTCTCTCTAGGGCTACGTCCACAGAATTGTGCTTTATAATATATTAAGATGAAGCATACAGTTCTTATCTTCACTCTTAGTTAGCAGATCTTCTTTCTTATCCTCTTTGTCTCCCCCTTTCCTGTGCACCCAGCTGCAGGACTTTGACCTTCGCACCCAGCTGAAGATCTTACAATACCAGAAGGCTCTCACACTTAGCACTTCTCTCTCACTCAATAATAATCACTCAATCAACAATACAACTAGATTGCACCCCCTTTCCTCATCTAGGTTATTATTTATACATTAACACCTTAGGTTGAAACCTAGGTGTCAAAACCCTAGATACCAAAACCCTAGGTGTCTAAAACCCTAGGTCAATTTGACCCACATTTTCAAGGCTTCGCCAGCCTATCTTTCCTTCCTTCTCGAGTGGTGCTCCAAATTATCCAATGGTGGCTTTTTTWGCTTGCTGAGTTGTCCAGGATCCATCTTCCTTGTTGATCTTTCATCCTCAATCTCCTCGTCCAATTGATTGATTTTCCATACTTTGCTCCGTCTTTTCTTCTCTTTTGCTCACTTCGACCCAGTAACAGTCACTGTGTCTTCCAYGTAGTTCACACTTTGCCTTTTCTTCCTTGATMTTTGCYTTCTTCCGCAACCACGGGCCWACATCGTCGTTCCCGTARGTGAAGGAAAAATATCCCTTTTATCTTTAGGGATACCTATTGTGAGTGAAAATGAATCCCAATCGCTCTGGGGCTCAATTCTGGTTATCATGCCACTGTGTTTACCCTTATTCATGTTCTGAGAGGTCACCATGGCATGACCGGTATCTTTCTTGTGCATAGTGTATTGAGCGGATGCCCAAGATGGGAAATTCGATCGACCTTGACCTGTGGGAAAACTCACAGACAGAGCCTGGATCTGAGTTCATGAATGTGTTGGATGAAAAACCTCTGGGATTTATAACTAATCAGGTAGAAAGGAGAAACGTGTCGAAGGGAATTGAATTCATGGTGACTATATGTTCCAAATCGAATCGCAGATCTTCCATAAGACCTCCCTATGTGTAAAGTACTTGCGATAAGGGTTTCAGGGCATACATGATGCGAATGCCACAATTTTTCATTCCTTCAACCTTCATGATGAATTGATAATAGTTACAACACTTACCGACGTGACTTCCATTAACTACTTGACTCAACCTGGGGCATGTAGAGACTAATTTTGACGGTACCCGACCTTCTGGAAACGACATACCCATATCGTTTACGCATGTTTTTTACTCTAACATCCCTTCCCGTTTCCAAGGGCCAACCAACCACTTGTCAACTTTGACCCTTTCATTTCTACGTACCTGAATTCACATGTTTGGACACATGGACCATAACTCGACTGAAAACAACTCTAAATAGAAAGAAAAATGGTGGTACTAAAAGATGGCTCCAACAGGGATGTTATCCTCCCCACGAGGTAGTAAAGAACAATAGGCCAGGTGCCTGACCATCAGGCCTTATTTTTATTATTCGGAAATGAAATACAAAACCAAAACACAACCTAAACCTATCAACATACCTTAGGAAAACTCAGCATAAACTTAGGGCCTTCGCTTCTGGCTTTAATTTTCTGCTAACCCACTGACTCGATGCAAAAACTAAAACGACTATTTACAATGAAAAATGACTTAAACAGATTTTATTTCGTCAGATAATGTTTGAGGAACCTGTCATTTACAGGCCCCCAACCAAAGCATTCCCCATTCAATCCTTCCAGTAAATAAGCATTTCTCCTGCAATAATCATAGATTTTGAATGGACCTATCCACAGGTTATCGAACTTTTTATGCTTTCCTTTGTCCTCATTTCTCGCATCCCATCTCAACACTAAATCACCCAACCGGAAAATCTTTGGCTTGGAATGCTTGTCAAAGGCTTTCTTCATCTATTCCTGGTGGAGCTGTGATCGATTGTACACTTATTCCCTCATTTGTTGTTTGTGAACCAGATGGTTTATTCTTATATGTGCGTCATTTGGCTCGGCCTCCTACTCTTGCAACAATTTTCTAACAGGCAACCCTAGTGTAGTAGGGAAAATTGTGTCTGCACTGTATACAATCTAGAAAGGTGATGTTGAAATGGACTTCTTGGTGGTAACTCGATCTTCCCACGGTGTGTAGATAAGGTTTTTATGCAAAGTCTTCTTATTATCTTGCAGTAGACTTTTGATGATCTTGGTTAGGCTTTTATTTGAGGATTCTGCTAACCCATTTCCTTGCGGGTAGTACATTGTAGAATTCTCCAGGGTTATATTATAATCCTGACAAAACTTTTCCACCCTCTTAGACTTGAATGAGGCCACATTATCTGTTATGATCTTGACGGGACACCCGAACTGCGACAATATGTTTGTCTCCAAGAATTGGATGATGTCTACGTCGGTAGCATGTTTCATGGGGATCGCTTCTATCCATTTTGTGAAGTAGTCAGTGGTCGTGAGTATCCATTTGTGTTGCCCTGATGATGGCGGATTTATTTCCCCTATGAAATATAAACCCCACTGCATGAACGGTGCCTCGACTAAGATTGGCTTCAATGGCAGGGGTTGCATCTTTCCTCTCCTGTCGAAAATCTGGTATTCATGGCAGCTAGAGATTTCTTTGTACATGTCTGCGAAGATCATAGGCCAATAGTAACCCACCCTTAGGATTTTGTGCATGGTTTTTTTCTAGTAATGGTCCCCCCTGCAATGGATTTTGTGAACTTCTTATGTGGCTTTCTTCGCATCATTCTCCATCAAACAGCTCAGTAACATTCCCCCGAGATCTTTCCAGTAGAGTGATTTGTCCAAGATGTAGAACTTAACCACTTTAAGATTGAGAAATCTCGCCTTAGTCTTACTAATTCCCAGAGGGGCCTGGAGATTATTCAACACATAGATGATAGCATCATACCACATCGAATCGATGAACTCCTGGGACACCTGTGCATTCGTCTCTTCTTGAGGACTCTCTGACAGATCAGCGATGAAATTCATTCCCACCACATTGCAGTCAGACTGTGCCATTAGCTTCGCAATAACTTGACCCTTAATTAATTTTGTAGGCTTGATCTCCAGGTCATATTCTATCATGGTCGTTATCCATTTACCCCTCCTCCCTTCGGGGTCAGGCTGAGTCAGGATATCCTTTACTGAGTTGTTGGGTACATAAGAAATGATGTGGGAATGTAATATGTACGTCCTGAAATCTTTCAAGGCCTTCACTAAAGCATATGCTTGTTTTTCCATGATGGCATACCTTAATGGGGCATCCCGCAATGTCTTGTTGAAGTAAGCGATAGGTTTTTTGAAGTCCTATTCATCTTTCCGTAACATCACGTCAGCAATCGTATGCTCTGAGGAGAATGAAAACAGGATGAAATCCTTCATGAAATATGGACTGAATAATACATGTTCTCTAGTCAATGCCACTTTGATGTCTTCAAACGATTTCTTGGCCTCCGAGTTCCACTTGATTTCATTTCCCTTTCAGATCATGCAGGTGATATGCTTTATAATCTCTACCAGATTCAGGATGAATATCCTCAAGAAGTTTACCTTTCCCAAGAAGGATTGCACTTATTTTTTACTGCGTGAAGTGTCAATCTTCAGGATCCCTTTAACCTGGCTAGGATCTATCTTAATTCCTTCCCTCGAGATAATATGTCCCAACAACTTTCCTTCTTCCACCCCAAAATGTGATTTCTTTGGATTTAGTGATATGTCGAACTTCTTGCATTTCTAGAAAACTTTCTTCAAATGCTCGAGGTGTTGTTCATCAGAGGTAGAGTACATCGTGATGTCATCCAAATAGATCACAATGAACCTGTACTTTTTGTTAGCAAACGTGATGTCCATTTCCCTCTAGAAAGTGGCTCCAGTGTTCATCAGGCTGAAAGGCATCTTGGGGCACATGAACATCCCCCATGGAGTTGTGAAAGTTGTTTTTTCTCTGTCATCTAGGTGGACCATTATCTGACTATACCCTAAAAACTCATCCAGCATGGACATCTTCTGGGACCCCACCACCTTTTGCAGGCAGGATATAGTCCATTTTGGGAAGAGGGTAGTGATCCTTGAGGGACACTTTGTTTAGATTTCAGAAGTCTACACACAGTCTTATCTCATCGCTCTTCTTTCTTACGGGTACCAAATTAGCTACCCATTTAGAGAATCACAAAGAAACAATAATCTTAGTATCGAAAAAAAAATTTACCTCTTTCTCGATCAGTGGCAGCAACAGGGGGTTTATCCGTCTCAGCTTCTGTTTGAAAGGTTTTTTCTCTTCCTTGAGAGGGATAACATGTTGGATCACTTTAGTGCCATACACTTTTAAATCATCGTAGCTCCATGCGAAAACATCGGGGAACTCCTTCATGAGCTTGACGTAGTCATGCCTGACCTCTGGGCTGAGCGATTTTGATAACTTGATCATCTTCGAGTTCTCCTCAGTCCCGATGTTTCAGTCTTCCACGTTTATTTCATTTGCAGTGATATTGGGGTTTTTAGCCACATCATTTTTCGTTAAACAACTTTTCCAGTGGCACTAACTCCTTCGGAATGATGTTATTCTTCAGTTGTATTATGTCCCTTCCTGCGATTTGGTTCTAGAAAGGGTCGTCATTATTGCGCGCATCCGCGCTCCCATCTTCATTGCAACAATTTTTTGTCATCGATGTTTATGTTAGCGAACTCGTCACTCGTCTGAAGGAACCTTTCTACCTGCTTGTCATCCTCAAATACCTGTCATTATTTGATATTATCATGAACTAGTGGCCTATGCTTTACATTAATTTCATAATTTTTGTTTAGGAAGATGGGGATTTTGAAAACTGAGGCCGAGGTGGCCAACACATTGGTGATCTGATTTTTCTCCCTTGGGATAGAAGATATATCATACTCCAAAAATTCCTTGAGGAGGTCCAACACCAAGTTCTTGTATGCACTCAGCCTGGGGTGCTTTGTATAATATATGCCTTTGACATGGTTTATGAATTGTTTGGAGTCTCAATGCACTACTATCCTTTTTTCTCTTAATTCTTTCAACACCTTCAGGCCTAGAATCAGTGCCTCATACTTGGCCATGTTGTTGGTGCATTCGAACTCGATCTTGTATGAGCGCTGCTTTGTGCCCACTTCAGGGGGGGTTACCCATACACCGACCCCAGCCCCTTCTTTACTGACCACACTGTCAAAACTCATATTCCATGTCCCATTTTCCGCGTGGTCCCCTGAGTCAGCACACTTTGCATATTTTCATGCGGTTTCCTCATCGGTTGTCATGATGGTTTTTGGTTCTTCTTCTCCAAAACTCAAGTCATTGTAGAAAATAGAAGAGCCAACCTCAGTTTCGATGGAGTATATGGGGTGGTTGTTTAGCTGCGTCTTTTTGCTTACCATATACTTCAGTAACACTTCTCTATACAATCGTCTGTCCTGGCCAAAGACAGGGACGGTGGCATTTGACATGTCCATTTGCAGGATCCCCTGTAACTTTGCAACCCACGATCTGGACAATAGCATGCCAAACTTAGGAGGTATGTCTTCCATGACTGCATCCATAACCATGTTCTTCCAATTAATTTGGGCCAATGACACAACCAAGTCCTTGATAGACCCAAGAACTTGAGTTTCCTCGAATCAAAGGAGAAAAGGTCCTTATAGGGCCTGGTGATATCCAAACCCAATTCATCCATGATCACCTTTGGCATGAGGTTGTGCGGTGCGTCAGAATCCAACATGGCATTATGCAAGGTCATGTCATGAACCTTTAGGCTGACATAAAATGGAGGTATGTCCTCAGTATCACTGGTCTCCTCAATGCGAGGACCAAAGACAATAGATGGGTGATCTTCTTGGACATTCAGAGTATCGGGAATCCCTCCCATTTTCATCATTTTTATAATTTTCTCCCAATACTCAACCTTTCTGATAAGTTCGTTGAATGGGACAGAGATTTTTATTTTATCCATTTCATGCTCAAAATTAAAAGGAGGACAGACTTTCTCTACCTCTTTTCCACCTGCTTCTCGGCTTGCTTCCAGAGCTTTATTCGAGGTATCCTCCTTCGACTTTATCTTATCTATCTCATCCTTGGCTACATTTTTCGACATTGGTCGGCTCATGGAAGGAGTGTCCGTTGGAGTTTCTCTTATGGGATTTGTCTGATGAGGCTCAGCAGACACTTCCTTGCTCCTGAGGTTATATTTCTTCTGAAACTGCATCATGGCGTTCTGATAACCTTTTCTGAATTCTTCAGTTTCCCCAATACATGCATCGTCTATCTCCAGCACAAAATCATTTATTCTACTCATGTATCAATCATGCTCTCTCTTTTTCAAAAACACGAGTGGATTCGTGTCATCGCAAAAATGCATTTCGTCCTCGAACTTCTGATCGAAGTATTCATTCGCGTAGTTGTTTTGGAATGGAGAACTTGTCTGTTGGTCACCTTGATATCTCTACTCCATCTATTCCCTTTGTTGGATCTGAGGGACTTGACCCCTTCTGAGGTTATGATTTCAGGGTTGGGGTCCTGCTGCTCTCGGGTGGCAGATATGTTTCCCATGGACATTTTCTCCATTAGTTTTTCCATGGTTCTCATCATTAAGTCAAATTTTTCATCTATGGATCTCAATGTTGATGGTTGCGCATCTCCCTGGGGCCTCTTATTGCCTCTATTGAATCTATGTTTGATCTTCCCCAATCCCATCATATTTACCTTGACTTCGATCGCATTGCTCATTATCACATCTAGACTTATTGATCTTCTTTCTCTCAATAGCAAGGCGAAATCATTGTCTAAGGAGTCAGTGTATCGCAACTACATAACCTCGGGAAGTGGCTAGACTTCTGCAGGAATAGAATTATAGAACTTCATGAAACCGGCTGATACTTCTTGTAATGTCTCTTCTAGTGCCTTCTTCATGTTATTGTACTTTGTTAACAACTGCAAGGGGTTCTTCTTTTCTCCCCATATGTTAATGAAGGTCATTTCGAATGTGGTAAAGTCCTTAATAGTTATTGGTTGTAGGGATTTAAACCACTTTCTCACCTCCCCCACAAAACTCTACGCGAACAACCTCATTTTTGCATCTGCATATTCTACCTCGTCCAAGTCGACGAAATCGTTGAACCAATCTAGATGCTTCTGGGTTGAAACATTCCCTTCGTCATCTTAGAGCTTAATCCTCTGGCTGTAATTCTGAGGCAAGTCATGTAGTTGGGCTGGTAGAATGAGAGGTGCAAATCTAACGACCATGGCTCTAGGATAATTTGGGGTTTGAGGGATATTATTAGATATCAAGGCTTGGAATCTCTTCTAGTCGAAAACTATCTCATCCAAGTTGGTTTCTGACTTAGACCTGAACAGGGTTTTCTCAAACAACGTTTCAAACTCAAGGTCATCGATACTCTTTGTGCCATATTTTGGTAAGGACAGACTTTTGTCCAGGTAATAGAATGGGTCTGGCGCTTGCTCTCTGGTCCTACGCGGAATTTTCTCAGGGTCGTACATAGGCTCTGTAGGGTTTGGGTCAGGATTTGCTCTGGTATATATCGTCTTCAAAGCCAGGGTTCTTGAACTGTGCTACTTGGAGCTATTGGTCTTTTTTATTGGAGTCTCCAGGGTAACGTTTTGCAACCGGTATGAATGTTTGTCCCTCTGTTACCCTTAGGGATCAAACTGCAATGTTAGTTTTTCTCCGAGGGAAAATTTATTCAATTTCGTTCCCCATCAATGGTGCCAGAATGTTAGCACTCTATAAATCAGTTCGGCTGATAAATAGACGACAGAGGTAACTTTTTCAACCAACTTTGAGACCCGAAACTAGACTTTCGGATCTGGAGAGGGCTCTCTCGGGAGGTGCGATCTTCACATAGGATATGGCTCTTAAAGAAGTGGCTATATTTAACACCTTTGATATAATGGGTTCTAGTTATATTGGCGCAAGAAATTAAGACTTTAGGCTATGGAGTTGATTCAAGAAAATGACAAAAATAAATGACTCGGTGAGTGAACTTGAGAGAATAAGGCTAAGCGAGCAACAGTCTTCAATGCAAAATTGTAATGGGTGGCAGAGAGAAAACACAGGAAGTAACTCAACTCACCGTTGTGGGTGAGTTCAGAGTTAAATTTTAGAAGAAAACATTTTTTCTAAGTGGCGTGAACAAGGGGTTTTGTGCAGTGAATCCACAAGTTCAAAAATTTGTTCCAAAATAGAAAGAAAAAGATATGAATAAAGACAACAAGAAGAACGTACACAGAGAAAGAGGCACAATACATCCAACTGCTACAATTAGAATCTTTTCATCAAAGCTACAGGAATTTTTCATTAAGTTTCGGTCAAATCTCAAATTACATACAGCAGTTATCGTCTATACTAAATTTTCCAACCAACCTAGCTTACATTGAAAAGATCAAATATATGAACGAGAGTGTTTCTTGTTCTACCCTACTCTTCTAACTGCTATCTCTACAAACTAGGGAACTGGTTGTTCTATGTTACAAAACTCTTCGTATGACATTTTCCAAAAATAGACAAAGATACATTTGGCTACATCATGATCGTTGTAATCCACCACAGGGATTTAGTTTGGTAATCAAGCATCTGGGGGGGAAATCATTTGTCAGAGTCTCATTGTCTGTTGTAATGGCTTTGATTCTATGTCACGCACTCATATGTTTGGGGGGGGGAATTGCATGGCAAGTGGAGGTAAGCAATCACGGCCGTTATGAAAATGGAAAAATGTCTCATGCGATGTTTCCTTTAAAAATGATCAAGACTTGCATTTTGTTTACCAATATAGGAAAGAACTCAGCTAATATTGTTTCTTTTTCTCACTGGAAAGAGCTGCGCGGGCTATCTCTTCGGCCACTTCACATTCTCTAGAGTGTCTAGCATTCCCTTCTTCTGATAGTCGGTGTGCTTCATGTAACTATAAAATCGTATATTGCACCTCCCAGAGTTATCTTTTTAACCATGTCACGTTCCCTTCATGACCTTGTGTTGTTGATTCTTCTGTGATCTTTGTCACCAGTTGTTGTCTCACTTCCCTCTTTTCTTGGTACAGTTCGGTCATGGCTAGCTTTGCTTGCTTCAATTGTTGATATGTCTCTTGATCATTTGAGCCTGAGGCATCCATCCTCCTCGTCCTGCTCCCGCTTTCTCGGTTGGTACCTTCCAAAGCCTCCAAGTGGAAGACACTCATAAGTAATCTTTCAGCGATTGATCATGCGCTCGGCTCATCTGAGATTCAAGTTTTCACAACTTCCTTGTTCTTCCTTGGTATGACTCTTCTCCGAGGTATCCGATGAATCCCAATCGCTCTGGGGCTTAGGTCTGGTGATCCTGCTACTATGTGTACCCTTCTTCATGTTCTGAGAGGTCGCCATGGCGTGACCAGTATCTGTCTTGTGCGTAGTTTATCGAGCGGATTCCCAAGATGGGAAATTCGATCGACCTTGACCTGTGGGAAAACTCACAAATAGATCCTGAATCTGAATTCATGAACGTCCTGGATGAAAAACCTCTAGGATTTATAACTGATCGGGCAGAAAGGAGAAACTGCCAACGAGAACTGAATTCATGGCGAATAAATGTTCCAAATCAAATCCCAGATCTTCCATAACACCTCCTTCTGTGTAAAGTACAGGCAATAAGGGTTTCAGGGCATACGCGATGAAAATGTCGTGATTTTTCATTCCTTCAGACTTCATGATGAACTAATAATAGTTACAGTACTTACTGACATGACTTCCATTAACTACTTGACTCGACCTAGGGCACGTAGAGACTAATTTTGACAGTACCCAACCTTCTGGAAACAACATACCTGTACCGTTTACAGCATGTTTTTTACTGTAACATCCCTTCCCGTCTCCAAGGGCCAATCGGCCACTTGCTGACTTCGACCCTTTCATTTCTTCGTACATGACTTCACATGTTTGGACACATGGACCATAACTTGACTGAAAACGACTCTAAATGGAAAGAAAAATGGTGGTGCTAACATATTGGATGAAGAAACACATGTGAATATTATGCCAGAAAGCACTTGGGAAATTTTTGGAAAGCTTGTTATGGTTCCTTCATTGGGAGGGATAGGATTTTTTAAAGGAAGGATGATAACACTATGTGGAAGAGTTACTAATGTACCTATTATTTCCCATGGAACATCGACCGAAGAAGAATTTGAAGTCATTAATTTTGTTGCAAACATCACTCCTTTTGCACTTTTGTTAAGAAAGACCTGGATTGAGAAAGATCAAATCTGAAGGAAAGCAGAGGAAGAAACCATAGAACAAAAAAAGAAAGAATTAAGGGACTTCATGGATAGGAAACTAGCACGACTAATAGAATAACAAGAGGATAAGTCGAAGCAATATAGGGCCAGAGAATTAGTTGTTGAATTTGAAAGAACACAAGAAGGCTTAAAGAACTTGTCCATGCAGGAAAGAAGTGTATCCACCCCAGAAATAGTAAGAGAAGAGATTACATTTGAACCCTTTTAAAGACCCTCATCAGTGCGAAGTTGCTATGCTAAGAGAAGATAAGAATTAGAATGGAAAGAGGAACCTAGAGACTCAAATCACACGGAAGAAGGCAAAAACTCTCAGTAAGAAGAAAGCAAAGTTAGAAAAACTGCAGGCAATTCCAGAGAAGACTTTAGAGAAGGCAAGCTTGCAGAACCTGAACCTCACCGGAATAGCAGAACCGTGTAGAATGGGACTTCTCCATGGAGAATCTATATGACCGTTGGAGGCGTCTCAACCATTATAATTATTCTCCCACTGTGCGTAAGGATGAAAGTAACGAGGAGTTGCAGTCCTACTATAAGTTAACCGAGGAAGACATGGAAGAGATCACTAAGGAGTCGCCAGCAAAATTCCTTGTACCAATGGAAGATGTAGAACTATCTGACCTCGACATCATCAAAATTCCTTTGGTCACCCAGACTGAGTATGATGGATAGAGCAGCGCAAATAAAAATAAGAAAAATGAGAAAGTGCAGGACATAGAATGTGATGAGAAGGACAGTGCATCGAAGGAAATTGCGCCTAACTCACCTGCAGGAGGAGGAGACGAAGTAAACCAAGAATAAGTAGGAGAAGGAGAAAAGAAAGAAAAGGGCGAAGTGACACCGCCAAAGGATCCCCTTACATAGGCTAAGAAATAAAAGTAAAGGAAGGTTTCTCCGCAGAAACCCTCAGCACGGAAGAAGACCCGAGCCAATAAGCCTCAGTCACAGAATGTGCTCACAGTGGACGATACCAAGCTTATAATCATTATCATAGAATATTCTTTAGAAGATATCCTGTAGAAACATGAAGCGAAGCAAGAAACTCTATATGACAGAATAGAGAAGGATCTCAAAGACATTCAGCAAGCTATCCATTCGAACTGCGCAGTCTCTACTATGCCTTCTTCATCAGAAAGTGTAGAATTGGGGGATGAGCCCACCCAATTACGTAGATTAGAAGATGCAATAGAGGTTGAAATTCATTGATTCCAGGAAGAAAAATAGCAGGCCACAGAGGCCTTAAATCAAGAAAAGGAGCAGGCCACAGAGCAGATTGTGATCAAAGAGGCAATGACTAAAGAACTCCACTCTATGTCAAGCGTGGCATAGGAAGAATCAGAGTCAAATGAGATGAAAGTGGTGAAGCTCGCTAAGGCCATTCAGTAGCTTCAAGCAAGAGTAATGGAGCTATAAATACAAGTAGTACCGAGAACTCCGCAAGAAGTGCATGATCAGAGGGAAGAAGTTGTTAGGAGCACAATAGAAATAATTAGGGAATTTGCCTCAGAGTGTAAGCAACTAAGTGATCAAAGTGCGCATACCTATGAGTGCCTTGCAGAAGATCCGGAGCTGAGGAAATTGGAAGAACAACTCCAGGAGGTGAAGCAACAGGCATCCACCGTACAATCATAGATGAAGTTGCTTACTCTCGTTGAGAAGATGAAAATATCACAGGAGCAGCGCGCAGTCCAGCAGCAGGTTACTTCTATACAAAGAAAGGTTATGGAAGTTGTTAGTGCCACCATTTTTCTTTCCTTTTAGAGTTGGTTTCGAGTCACGTTATGACCCATGTGTCCAAACATGTAAATTCAGGTATGTAGCACTATGAGTTTGAAGTCAGCAAATGATCGGTTGGCCCTTGGAAATGGGAAGGGGTGTCAAAGTCGGAAATTGTATACGTGGTACGGATGTGTCTTTTCCAGAAAGTCATATCCCTTTAAGAAACCAATCCCTACGTGCCCAGGTCGGATCAAATGGTTAAATAGAGGTCACGTCGGCAAGTACAATAGTTATTATTAGTTTGTCATGAAGGCCGAGGAAATGAAAAATCACGGCGTTCGTATTATGCATACCCAACAAACCTTGTCACCTGCATCCTACACGCAGGGATTTTCCATGGACACCCTACAACTCGAATTGAAACATCTCATCGCCATAAATTTGCTGCCTTTCAGTATTATTTCTTTCTCCTGGATGATTCGTTATAAATCTCAGACGCTTGGCATTTTTCGCAATCATAGAACCAACACAGAACTCCATTCATGATTCTCCTTACCAGTCCAGCTTTTTCAAAGATTTCCCTCCTGAGCATTTGTATAATTCACTGTGTGAAAGACACTTTGCGGTCATGCCATGGTGACCTCTCAGAATGTAGGGAAGGGCGCGCGGAGAAGCAGAACCAAAATATCTGAGCCCCAAAGAGACTGGGTTTCATTCTCACCTGTGTCCACCATTCCCAAAGGTGTGGAAGGAACCATTCTTTCACCTATAGGCGAGATTAGAATCAATCGCGAAACAGCCAAAGTAGATAAATTCATATAGGAAGGGGATATGGTAAGAGTCCCCCCCTCCCAACAACAGCTACCTCGGAGGAGAGGCAAGTCGAGAAAGGACAAAAAAATCATGAAATCTCAAATCGCGGAAGAACCGCGCGTCGAATTGATAGCTGAAGAATTACTCAGACATGCCATCTGGCTAGAGCCTTTTGGGAAATCAGGCCATGAATATAGGAGCAGAGTGAGGAGATCTGATGTCGTAGAAGCAAATGAGGAGGCACCATCTCAGCAGCTGAAGGAAGCAAAGCTATCTATTGTCAAGTTGTATCTGGAAAATAGAGAATTAAGGTGACACCTAGCGACAAAGGCCACGGAAGCGTCAGCTGCACAGAGTCACGGGGGAAACATGGCATGGCTGAAAAGTTAGCTCAGAGAGGCACAAGAAATGATTGTATAGCTACGAGAGGCGCAGAGGTTAATAGAAGAAAGGCACACAGAGCATCCAAGGGGATGCGAAGCGGTCGAAAAGGAAATCTGTGTGGCTCCTACTAGTGCACAGAAAGAGAAATTTTAGTGGGTGCCATTTCTTTCATGACATTTTTGAGTGATACGTGTTCTCTGAAGTATCTTTCCATTTTGATAAAAGTCATGAGAATCAAACAGTTGTTCACTGTGCGCATTTCCTCCAGCAAATAAGCTTGTAGTCGAAAGTAAATTCATTATTACAAACAACAAGCTTTTGGACAAACACCTATTCGCGAGGATACCTAATCAATAGAAGACAGTGACACATTGTTCGCCACATCAGAACCTGACCCACAATCAAACCCCGTGGTGAACCTAAATACAATCGTTAGTGGACAAGCATGATTATTGCCTATTTCAGGAAGATAACATATGAAGAGTCTCTAGCGCATGTTGTGCATTCTTCCTAGTTTAGGGCTAGCAATTAGAATACAGGGTAGCCCAAGCAGCACCCTCGTTTATATATTTCATCTTTTCGATGTAAGCTAGGTTGGTTGGAAATTTTGGTAAACGATAGTTATTGAATGTAATCTGATTTTTTATCGGGATTTAATGCAAAGGTCCTGTGATTTGATGAAAAGATTCTAGTTGTGATAGTCGGATGTATTGTGTCTCTTTCTTTGCATACGTGTTTCCTGTTACCTTTTATTTCATATCTTATACTGTCTATTTCGGAACGAATTTTCGAACATGTGGATTCATTGTATAGCTCCCCTTGTTTGCGCCACTTAGACAAAATGTTTTCCTCTCAAGCTAACTCTGAGTTCATCCACAACGTCACTCTTGAGTTACTTCCTGGGTTTTTTCTCCCACCACACTTTATGGTTTACACTAAAGGTTGTTTCTCGCCTAGCCTTCTCCTCTCGAATCTAGTCAATGATTCATTTGTTTCGTCTCTTCCTCAGATCTACCCCATAGCCCAAGTTTTACTTTTCTGCGCCAATATAACCAGAGCCCACGTTGTCATAAGTGTTAAATCTAGCCATTGTTTTCAAAGTCATATCATGTGCAAAAACCGCGCCATCTTTGAGAGAGCCCTCTCCAGATCCGAAAGGCTAGTTTCGGGTCTCAAAGTTGGTTGAAAAAGTTACCTTTTTCATCTTTGTATCATACGAATAGATTTACGGAGTGATAACAGAAGCGACATAGAGACTCCAGCCGGTGCAGGACGAAGCATGCATGCTTTTTGAAGAAGTGGAAGGAAAAGGCTCGCAGCTAGACCAACTGGTTGCGACAGTGGAACAACACCTGGAAGGGCCTATCACCGAACAAGTGATTCAAGATTTCACCAAGCAGGAGGCTCTAGCGAAGTAGCAAGTCGAGTCAGCTCGAGCTAAGATCGATGCCTTCGAAGCAGTGTTACCCAGATCAGAGTGACTCGAGACAAGTCACATGTGAGTGTTGGGGGCTTGTTGGCCCTCAACCAAGTTTTGAGAGAAAATTGGTCGTGTTTGACCATTTTTGGGACTTTGATGGGCTGGTCAAAGACGGAGCACCCAAGCGAAGTGGAGATCATAGGATCTCGCTCATTTTGCAGGCTTTTTGGGCTTTTAGGGTTTATGTAATGGGTATGGGATGTCGACCCATGAGTTTACCCATGTTTAGGCCTCATTGTAAATGTATAAATAAGTATCTAATTGATGTAAGAAATAGTTACTAATCATTGATTGGCTTAGTGCATGGCTAGTTGGCTTTATGCATGAATGTGTTAAGGCTTGCAGAGCTAAGTGCAAGCATTTTGTAAGTGCTTTGTGCAAAAAGAATGTGTAAGGCTTTGTGCTATTAAGGAGTTGGCTCGGTGCCTTGACCTAATTCGGGGAAGGAGGATCTAGCGAGGTGCATGCAGATCTCCTGTCCTTTGTGGAGTTGGCTCTGTGGCTTTGTGCATAGGAGCAGAGGAATGTAAGAATCTTGAAGACTAATAAAAAAGAAGAAGAATTTGGTGGACGTAGCCCCACACTGGGGTGAACCACGTATATCATGTGTTGATGCACTTTGTGCAATATTGTTCATGTTGTTTATGTATTTATCTGCTTAGTGCAATGATCTTGATGTATGATAGATAGATCTATGGATGCTTGGTGCTTTATGTATGATGAATGCCAGATCTGATTTACTGTTATGTGCTTGGAAGTGTTTGATCTGATTATTACTGTGTTGTTTTGTACTTAGGGTTTAATCTGCGATGTGAATAAGAATCATAACTTAATGCATATCGGTGGCTAAGTGCTATGTTAAGTGTTGTAATCACATATCTTTGTCCCAGCTAGGTTGTAGACACCTGATTCCTGCAACCCCCCCTTCCTCTACCTCAGGTGAGACTTCATGTCCTCTGCAGGTGTTGTCGAAAGGGTCAATAGTTAGGGTTTTGTTGGTGCATTGTTGAAGCATTGAACCCAAGGTCTTCCCCTATTCCAACAAACAACAAACAACTCAATGAATTATATAATGCAAGAATTTTAAGTCTTAAAATAGTATTTCAAGTCATTAAACAAGTATCCAAACACAATTACTCCCACAAGTTGCAATAAAAAAAAATATTCACCAAAGCATTAGTTGTTTTACAGGTTGCATATCAATAAATATGAGTTATACAATAGCTGAAAGGAAATGAAATGTACTTTGCACACATCAAAAACTGCATTCAAGATAAGAGAAAAAAACATATATATTTGGAAAAAAACACATTGTCATCAAGACTATATTCACTAGGTAGAGATATTTAATCATCTTGATGTATTGATTTCCTTCCCAAAAAACCGAACCTCCAGAACATACAAAAATTACATATTTATCAAACTTGTAGAGGCTCTAGTCCATCTGGAATTGATGCTTAACTCTACATTATCAGTTCGAGAACAAATTATTGACTTAACTAAATATTGTTGGAGTATAGTAATGTATACTTCAAACTTGACTTAACAAAAATAAGTGGTTCATATCAAACACAAATGACCACTTATTATTCCTTAATCTAAAAATTCTTGCACTTAAATAACTAAAACTGCTACTAGTGATAAAATCAAATCGATGCATTTTTTGAAGTGAACTGAGCTTTGACAAAAACTAATTAGGACTGGCAGAACTAAGTTATGTATCGAGGTATCCATGCGTGTTGTTGGAGGCCAGGTGATAATTGGATGTGTTGGGAGATTCTTTAGGTACTCCTTCAAATTATCTCCTTTAGAAAGAAACAATTCTTCTGGTGTTTCTTCTGGAGTCTTTGATACTTCTTCTGCAGTCTGGAGTATAGTTTCTCCAATTTCTGGTTGTGGTGTTGCAAGGTCTAGATTTGAAGCTTCAGTTTTTGCACTTGTTGGTTGTCATCGAACTTCTTTGTTTTGACCTCAACCTGCATCTTCTTTATGTCTTACTCTATGATAGAAATGTTGTGGTCAGCCAATGTTTTGCTCCTTCTCATATTGTATTTGTGTACAACCGCGGGTTCCTTCCCTTGTGTTCCTTTAATGGACCCCTTGTACTCACATAGTGTCATTTTTAATCTCTGGCTTAATGTCTTGTAAATTGTGGCAAGGATCCCATGCATGTGATGAGGTGCCAATAGAATCTTGCTTAGGATCAAGTCCATAATCATGAATTCCCTGCTGACTTGAGTCTATAGGATAATCCTTTTTCATTGTCACAAATGGTGTTTCTGTAGCCTCATCTTCATTAGACTTTGATTTCTCTTTTTTCACTATCATTCCCTTCAAAACATTGAATGTCATTTCTTCCATGCTAGAAAATCGGGACTGTCATCATCATCGATCACAATTGGTTGGGGGTATTTTAATGATGGCTTAAAAATATCCTTGGAGTTAAGCCTCAATTGATTTGTAATTCTAGTTTTTTTGTTTGGCTTCCTTGGTGCTTCAATTTTTTGCTCGCCCTTCCTCTTCCTGTCTTATCTAGTTGCAGGGGTTGTTTTAGGTAACGCTTCTATAGGAACAACCTTTCCCTTAATTACTTCCTTTTTGCACGAACCAGGTCCAATTTTACCTCTTATTCGAGTCATAGGTTTATTAGGTTGTTGGTCAATGGGGGTTTCCTGCTCCTCCTCTGGATGGTTGGATGAAAGAGACCTATGTGGTGTTTCCAGTGCAGGTGGGTGCATGCTGGAATCTTTTCCACTCTTTTTTTCCTTCCCCTTTTTCATAGAAGACCTCAATTACATGCGATGGGACTCCTCCTTCATGGACGTCTCTGGCTTGTTTGCTTTCGAGGGCATGCTCCTTGTTTTATGGCCTTTTCCCTTATTTGATGTGGGTTGGAAAGGCTTCATCAAGCTCCCAAGGTCTGGATAAATCCTGACCTTCATCTTATATTCACTAGCATAACCTTCATTCTGCGAATCAAATCCCTACTCCTGCTCTTTCAATCCCACAGACTTCAATAAATAATCCCAAGGCATTTCAAGTTCCTCAAGAACGAAAGTTACCAACAATCTAATAAATCCTTGATGGTATAGGCTTATGTGAGAAGATTCAAGGTGACCTTGAACCCTCTTGGCCATTTTGGTTAGGCTCTTAAGCAAGTAATATGATAAATTAATCTCTTTGTCTCCACTTAGATGTATAGGGAAATGAAGGTGATAATAGTGTACAATGTTGAATCGAACCTCACCTGTGATATACCTCTGCACTATTGTTAGGGATCCTTTCTAGTCTTCCTTTATCCACAACACAGGTATTCCTTGGCTCTAGTTAGGGTCTTGGTGCTCGGGAACCAGAAATTTGTTACATAGGTCGGGAGGAAGCTTGCCTTTCTTAAACCATCTCTCCCCACAGATAGGGAAAGTGCAGGTTGTTCCAATGAAGTGTTATATAACATGAATCCATGTATCCCAAGCAGGTTCTGGAAGCCATCAAATGTCTACACGAACAACATAGTCAAGTGTGACATACCCACTACAGCCTAATAGATTTTTTTTGCCTTTTTCTCCTTTTTCTCGAGGGACAAAATCCCCGAGTTCCTATGATGTCCTAGCGCAGGCTATCTCTTCCTATCGAAACCTTCACTAAACCAATCCATGGGTTCTTTTATTGAAAACCCATCGTGTACAACTCAAGCACCAAGCATGGGCTTCACCTCCATGTGATCATCGGTTATGATCTCGGGCCAAGCCAAGAGGCGCCTTTCAAAATTCACGACTCAGCGATGCCTGAGAGTCAAGTCCTTCAACTCTTCAAACCCTAAAACCTAAAATCGTACCTTCGTTAAGAGCGATGGCTGTGAATCTTCCCCTGATCCAACGGTCNCGGGCCAAGCCAAGAGGCGCCTTTCAAAATTCACGACTCAGCGATGCCTGAGAGTCAAGTCCTTCAACTCTTCAAACCCTAAAACCTAAAATCGTACCTTCGTTAAGAGCGATGGCTGTGAATCTTCCCCTGATCCAACGGTCTTAGCCGTATCGGGATTTCAGTAACCAAGAGTTCGAAATGCAAGAGAGTCGAGTATTTTGACTCTTCGAACCCTGAAACTTGAAATCCAATACGCGAGGTCTTGTATGAGATCGAATGGTCCTCAATGATATGGATCCAACGGTCCAGATCTCTTCAGAGTTTTGTGAACCGGGAGTTCATGATGCAATGACTCCAGAACTCCTGTCACTCAAATCCCCAAATTTCGATATGGGAACTTGTGTAGGAGATCAACGAACCTCATTGATTTGGATCTGATGGTCACTATCCCTCCTGAGCTGAAGGGCGTTGAAGGACACTCAACCTTAACCCCCTTGCTGTCCTATGAGATCCAGTGGCTTACAGCATTTTGGAGCTTTCCCTGAACTCTAACCGCTCGCCACACGTCTCCTCCGATGGACGGTCTAGATCCTCCCAGAGTTTCGTGAACCGGGATTTCACGACTTGCAAAGACGGGGTCTTCCCCTTTGGTCTCTCGAGTGCCAAAATGTCGAAATGTCAAAACCTATTCACACTAATTTGATTCAGAGTTTCGCATACCGGGACTTCGCGACTTGCGACGATGAAGGGTCTTTCCCGTTGGTTTCCCAGGTGCCGAAACGCCGAAATGCCGAAATTCTGAAACCTATTCACACTAAGTTGATTTGGAGTTTCACATATCGAGACTTCACGACTTGCGATGAAAAAGGGTCTTGCCCTTTGGTTTCCTGGGTGCCCAAATGCTAAAATGCCGAAACCTATTCACACTAAGTTGATTCAGAGTTTTGCATACTGGGACTTCGTGACTTGTGACGACGAAGGGTCTTTCCCTTTGGTTTCCTGGGTGTTGAAATGACGAAACCTATTCACACTAAGCTGATTTGGAGTTTCACATACCAAGACTTCACCATTTGTGATGACCAAGGGCCTTTCCCTTTGGTTTCCCGGGTGCCGAAATGACGAAATGTCGAGATGTCGATGAACGGGTCCTGATACTCCAGGACTTTCAGGACATTGCCAAGTCCACTCTCCTGCCTAGGCAAAGGATAAGGTCAACAGGAAATAGAGCTCCGACAAATCCTTTAGAGGGTTCTTGGGTAAATTATCCCTAGGCTTGGTGATCTAACTAAAATCCTTCCTGAGTTGCCAAGCTATAAACTCTGTGGTAAGGGTAAAGTAAACTCACGGGTTTACTATCATGGTAGTCCTTTCAAGGGACTCACTTCGGCTCTGGAGTGCGAGGAAACTTCCCGGGAGGGGGTGGCTTCAGGAAATTACACCAGGGCATAGCACGAGTCAAGTAGATGGGACAATTCTCAACGGAAACTGACTCATATTCTGAACTTACTCACTCTATACATAACTGATTATGATTATACTAGTATAAGCATGCATCCATTACCTCAAATCAAAACACAAGGCAAACACTTCTATACAGAAACCATTTATGAGCATATAAAACATGAGCATGCATTCAAGATATGAAATTCAAAATACAAGACATAACACTTATCAAAAAACACTAGACGTGAAGCGACTGCTGAGAGGGGTGCTCAATTCCACCCAACTGTAGGCTCAGTGAATCCAGACGGATTTACCACTAGCCACCCCCGAGCTAGACCACGATGCTTGGAGATTCATTTTTCTACTCCCATCTTAAAGGAAGTCAAGGACAAAGTCTACTCTCCTTCTCCTCTGTTCAGAACTCCCTGTGTTTCCAGAGTTTCTCCAGTTCTTCCCCGCGATCCCTATCGCATGTGTTCTCTCCTCTCTCCCTTACCACACTTCCTCTCTTGCCTTTTTCCTCTGCAAGATTGCGTGTGGCACAAATTTCCCCATCTGTGGTCAGGTCTGGGAGCTGTTATGGATGGGTGGTTCATCCTCATCCCCTCATTAACTCTTAAGGAGCCTCCCCACCAACCAATCTGACGAGAAATCCATTCTAGGGTCAGAGAGTTGCTTTGGTCTTTGAGCAAGTAAAACCAGTACGGTACTGGCTCGATGGAAGTTAACGCAACCATTCCAGGTCCCTTCCACCACCTCTCATTATCCATCGTGGTCTCTTTTAGCATATCCCCCTCCCAGCAACCATGCAACACATATTCATAACATAATTTACATTCATTGACCTTTTATAAAAAGGTGCATCAAATCAAACATTCACATCTCTGAGTTTGCCATAGTTCTTGGTCAATATAGTTATTTTTATAGAATGGGGGAAA
>SNQJ01S0161659.1:0-21558 GCA_010110895.2 Picea sitchensis
AGAGGAAAGAGTTAGAGAAAGAAAAACAAAACTATAAGCAAGAATTAAACTAATAAAAACAAAAATCACAAGCATAGGGACATAGAGATAACAAACACAAAAAGACCCATGTCACCAATGTTTTTAGTCTGATCTATTGATGAAATCAAAGCACCAAGAAGAAAGGAGACTATGAGTCCCTTCTTCCTCCAAGGGAAGGCTCTTGGACCCTCACAAGCTTTCTCTCCTTACAACAAGAAAAATGAAAATGGTGGTGAAAGAACTCCTTGCAAATCCACTCAATGGAGAGGTGGATTGCTCAATGAAATGGTGCCAATGTGTTCTTTGTCAAGGATGGAGTCCTTAAAACAATATAGGCAGCATAACATTACATGAAATTCCTTGAGAAAATGAGGTGCATTCATGGATTTTTATAGCATTGCTTTGGGCTTTTGTGTAACTGCTTTGTAGTGTGAAAAGAGGCCATTTAGGGCATTATTAGGTCTTTGACCAGCCTACCATTCAGATTCATCTCAGATTTGAGGATCAAATCGGCTTGGGAGCTGATCCATAAGTGGTTGGGAGGCCGACAACTTCAATAAATGCGTCGTTTAGCAGGTGCGCGGATTTTTGCTAACAGTCGCACATCGTGCGCGTATGCATGCATTCTACGTTTTTGTTCTGTGCATGTGCGTGCGTGCCCAACTTCTGTAAAGCGCTCTTCAATTTTGCACTACTTTGTATAGTTTTTTGCCCTTTTTGAATGCTGTGGGATTAATTCATGGCCATGAATGACTTCATTACTGTTTTGACGATGTTGAGTTCTTGTAACCATGTGCTGACGAAATTTCAATGATAACAGATGGGACCGCGTGTGTCTACCTATGGAAACCACAACTAAAACAGTAGGTTCACCACAATGGAGTCATCACAATGGAGTCGATAGGTGCACAGTAGAAATATCATAGGGCTCTAATGCCTGATGCACCCTCAGAATCAGAGGCTCGATGTCATTCAATCCCAGGGAAAATCTTCAACTTCATCCCCGGCAACGGCGCCAGAAATGTTGGCATGAGAAGTCACTCCTAGATTATAGTAGGAGTAAGCCTGAGGTGCATTGTTTTATGTCACAATTTGTTAAAAGGGGGTGATCAAATGGAAGTAAACTCAGAACAATATCACTCACTCAAAAAACTGGGTTGGAACAACAGGGACATGTGAGGTCTTGATCTAACTTAAGCCAGTAAATTTGCATAGTGGTGAGTAAGTGAAAGAAAAGAAAGGGGAAAAGTCTCAGACATGAGATCCTCTCAGGCTAGAGAAACTTCAAAGTAAACCTCAAACATTGTGGAACTAATACAATCAAACATGCATTATATAGTTATAGCAAAAACCCGATTGGATCATCCATACCCAGGCTTTAGATTCAGAGGAAAAAGGAAAGGAGGAGACAAGTTGCCATTAAACAAGAAATCTCAAAATATCATTCTATAACCAGAGAACCAGAGGCTGTGTTAAATCTTTACAGTTGGGAGCTTAGCTCTACCATCGATACCTACAAAAATGGAAAAAATGCCTACATATACTTGGAACTGACCCAGGCATTGAAGGCATGATCACATCATGAGTTCAATGCTTGACGTCGAGGAGCTTCTCTATCAGACTGTGCATGTAGATGTTGGGCAGAATGCCCATGCAATATTCTGTCAAACGTGATCCTTGTCAGGATAGACTAACAATCTACCTCTACGCTTTGTCCTTTCCTGGCCTTCTATTTATGGAAGGAGACTTCATTCAACCACCTTCAAATGCATCAATAACTACTTTCTCAGAATCAGGCATGGCTTGGTCAACTTTGCACCTGTAGGATGTGGCAGTCTCCCTTTGGCTTTTGCTGCTTCATTGGACTGCTATGAGGGGACTCATGTGGCAGATGTGGATGAGGGTATGACGGGGGAAATGGCGTCAACACTGTGAGGGTGAAATGAGAGGTGTTGAGGTGGAAGCACCAGGTGGCGAAGAAACGGAGGCTATGACACCAGATGATGAGGTGATGTGCCACGAGAAGGTGACAGGGAGGCCATAATATGATAGGTCAGGGAGTGAGGACACGACATAGGTAGAAGTGGTGTGGAGCAAGAGATATGCACATGGCAGGAGGAGGAGTATAAAAGGGGAAAGGAATATGACATGGGGGGAAGTGGCAACCGAGGGAAGAATGCCAGGAGGAACTCCTGGTAGGAGATGACAGGTGGGAGCGAGGAAATGGGAAAAAAGGTAGGTCAGAAGGGTGATGAGTGGAAGACACATGGAAGAAGTCGGTAAGAGGNGGGGGGGGGGGGGTATGGAATCAATCCTCGACCGCAGATCTGGGCTTCCCAATCCAAGATGTTGAGAGATGCATGACTAATTCAGAACCCCCCCCCTCTTCTTTAAAGGTAGAATGGCAATGGGGCTCTGGAATCCAACCTTGACCGTAGATCTGGGCGCGTAGATTCTAGCTGCCCAGATTTTCCTGCCGCTTAACGAAATGCGTGTTTGCACCCCAAACTTAGGGTAAGTGGTTTTTTACCCTACTTCTCACCATCTTTTCGCCAAAGGGGGTCACCTATTAGGAAAAATACCCCCTTACATGCGTAGGCACTAACAAGTTCCATGACTAAGACTTCGAGAGATTTGTCATCTTCGAATTTCTCGAGGAAACAAGATTCAAATCTATCCCAATATACAATGGTGTGGGTTTGTTGGGAAAAATACCAAGTAGAGGCATTGCCTTCAAATGTGCATGGAAAAAGTCTACATACTACATCTTCGTGTTCTATGCTTTGGAGTCTAATGGCTAGCATGATTTTTTTAATGTGATCCTCATCGATTTGCTTGGAATCTGGATCAAATTTAGGGAGCCATTTCTCCAGATGTTTAGGCAAAGGATGTTGGGGTCTAGGTATGGCCACTACATCTTGATCGAGCCAAGGTTTGGTGGGATTGTTTGGATTTTCCATAGGTGTGGGTGGTGTTGAAGGCTAAGATGAAGAAATGCCTTCGTCCAATGACTCTTCTCCTAAAGAGGAGGAAGATGAAGGCGGTGGTGATGGGATACCAGATCCTCCAGCTATAAGAGTGGGGATGTGATCTAGATCTATAGGATTTAGGATAAGACCAGTGCCTTCAAGTTGCTCTCTAATATCAAAAAAGTCTAGCGGTTGATTCAATGGCCCACCTGGTTGTCTGATATGGGCCAAAGCACCGTGTGTCCTTAGAAGTGATTGACGAACAATTTCTTGTATGTCGGACCCCGAGGGGTTTGGTGTTACTGGTTCAACGGTAATCTGTGGATTTTCATTTGATGCGGTTGTTGTTTGAGAGGTAATGTTGTCGTCAAAATGACTTCTTGTTACTATAGGTGAGCGGGTGTGTGGGGGAGGAGTCTTGTGACCTCCACGTGCCATCAATAGTGTTGAGGCCCTCCTTCTAGCGCCATTTGTTGACGGGCAAAAATGTCTGTCCACCACTTGGAAGAACGAGTGTGATCCGGGGTTGTCTAAATAACCCAAGTTGTTTGGTATGACTCGCTCTGACGGGTTTAATGGCTCCGTTGGCCAATCTAACAGTCCTAAAAGAAATAAAATAAAGAAAAAGAGTAAACCAACAATTAACTACTTGCTGTATATATGTACATATGTATCTATATAACTATTTTGAAATAATGTTTACAATACATATCTGTTTATCTAATTTATGTGCAAGATATACAAGTTATGAGTTTTAATATGAACTCACGAAAATCTATGAAAAGATGACTCTTTTGACGAAAGTAGATAAAGAAAGCAAAATAAGCTATTTTTTTTTATTTTTTCTTTATTTATCTATAAGATTAAATATCAAAATATACTATGAAATAGGAATATGTAGACAGTCAAAAACAGACCACATATAAGGGTTTCGAAAACAAACAAACGATAAAATAAATAAACTAACCTATTAATGAGTTAATCAGCATGCATCTGACGTCTGTATGATCATGAAATGTCCATCCAACCTGTCTAAGAGATAAACTTGCAGTGAACCTTTACATTGTTCGGAATAAATGCAAAACAATATATTGACTGTTGGATTTTAATGAAAGAATGATAAGACACAAATAATAACTGTGATATTTGTGATTGCAAGAAATTACACATAAGATAAATCTAACTGTAACAACCTTATTTTAATCATTCAACAAAATTAAAGATAGACCTTATCATTTGAATTGAATGAGCGATCACTATTTTTTAATAACTAAAGCATCAAAATGTGGACTATATTAAAAGAAATTATCTTGACGACATGATAATTTGTGAAGACAAAATCTATCAACAATTATCGAATTATCAAGATAAACAAACCATAGACGAAAACAACATTTACAGATAGCTAAAGCAGAAATGTAAACATATGTTTCATCTAAATTCGTGTATAAGCTGTCCACCTTCAGCCTCAGGCCAAGATGTTTGATTACAAAGAATAATGAATTTTTAAAGCCTTCAGAAAGGTAACTATCTTATCTTCTGTGATGAGATACAATCATATATTGATTACAAAAATAGAGGGGGAATATAACCACCCCAGATCACACTAAATCTTTAAAAGCTAAAAAAAAGGTATGTTCATGTTTATAAAAAAATGGATTATAGATATGGCTAACAAGCCCCAAAAATGCTTCAGATCACTTGGTCACCATAAACTCCCAGATATCCTGAAAAGAAAAGATTAAATAAAGAAACTTACATATATATTTAACCACAATTTTCCAAATTTCAAATTAGAATAGACGAGCTACATAATCTGTTGATTTTGTAGCTAGTCTATTTTAGCAATGAAATCTAATTTATTCAATGAACAGAATAATCTAATCTATTCAATGAACAAAATATAACACTATTTTAAGATAAAAAGAAATCTTACCTTTAATTGTAAAATCAAATCATATCACATGAACTCAACATTTATTATTGTTGTTGCAGTCTCGACATATATCAATATGACGTTCCCTATAGTTTTCATGTGTTTCCCTTGTTTCTGAACGGTAGACTTGAGCCTACAATTTTCATTTGTTAAGGGGTCGACCTGATCAGTAAGGGCTTTGATCTGTGACTGTAAAATAGGTATATCGGTGTAATACTTGTCAATCCAGAACAAGCAAGTTTCACATTGTGACTATGCGACAGTCGATTGAGAATACCCATGGTTTTGTACCGGATCGCCCCCAATGTGGACTGTAGATTTGTTAACAAACTTAATACCTGGAAACCCTTCACTATGCTTCAAACAAGGTGATGCATTATCCACAAAATTTTAAGACTGATCGAGGTCCATTTGGAAAGAAGGAGGGTCTTCTTCAACAAGAAATCTATCAATCTCGAAATTTGAGCTCTCATGGATCTCGATCATCTCGATCAATCTCACATGAGGGTTTGATTTGTTTCACAACTTCCTTAAAATCAACCTTCCCGCTCTTTTATTTTTAAAACCCAAATCGATATCACCTTTAGATGACTTGCCTACATGTCTGTTTGCATTTTTGACAGAGGCATTAGGCTGTGCATCTTGCTCATGGGCCTGCTCAACAATTCTTGGGTCGGGTAAAGGCTTACTACTAGTGGTCGTAACACATACCTGTGTAGATGAAGGGAACACTCTGGGATAGACTATGGTTTCCTCATTCATAGGTTTGTCAACCTCTTTAGCGTTGGGGTTAGTGAAACCATTCCGGGTTAAAAATGAATCCCAGTCATTGTTCTACAATTTCAATTGATGTGCAAGCATAATTTTTATCAACCTGTGGTGGAAAAGGCTTGAATCTAAACGTTGTTTCTTATACCTCTTAGCCATTTTATACAGGCTTCTCCACAGGTAATAAGGCATGTTTAAAGGAAACCCTATGAAATTCATGAGCAAACGTAGGTGATATAGAAAGACAAAATCAAAATGACCTTCACATGTCACGAATTGTTTCAATACTGCAAGCAAACCATGCCTCCGGGTTTTTAGTAGGCAGACTGACATACCTTTGTCACAGCCATTGATCTTTCGATATGTAAAGAAAAGACTCCATGGAACCTCTTCGACCTTGGAATTCTTGAACCACTTCTGCCCATTCACAGGGAGACCTGTTGCTTGGCTTAAAAGGTCCTCTATGACTTTGAGTTGAATGTCCCCCACCTTGGCTTGACATCCATCAAATGAGAGGATGAACTGTTGAGCAGTCTGTAGGTTAAAGCCATGGAATTTCTCAAGGAAAACAAGCTAGCTGTGACCCTCGAGATCCTCCCTTGCATCATCGCATAGGAGCAAAGTCCAAGTGTCATTGGGTTCAAACCTAACAACTAGGACCATGGGAAATCGACAAGAAATCACCCAAACACAGTATGTATGGAGGGTTTGTAAGAGTAGACTAGAGCTATACTCCAGGCCAGAAACTCATCAACAATCTATGGTGTATGAGCAGAAAATTCTCAACGAAAAGATAGACATTATTTGAAATGAATGCAAGGGTTGTTGCAAAACCCAAGATCAAGCTTCAAAATGATGGGCTCACTATGATCGGACTGCCACCTCTCACATAGTACAGGCCATGACCAGGTGCATTAAAATAAAAATGATTCCACAACAGAGTGGGTTAGGTCTTAAAGTTTGGGAGAGGGAAACTTATAAACCAAAGTCTAGTGACAAGGGAACACATGACCAAGAACCACACAAAAATATATCAATGCTTTAAATTAAATGGTCCTTTTGTTGATCCAAATAACAATCCAGAAGCATGCTTGACATTCGAGGAGTCAAAACAAAGAGAATAAACTTCATAGCAAGGAACAAGGCTTCATTAATAAAAACTGTGGAGACATTTTGCCTTTCATAAACTTTTCAAATAGAGTGGTAATACAGTCATCAATTTTAATGCTTCATTTTCATGCTTTCAGTCATGAACGAAGCATGAAAACAAAAACACTAGGAAAAACTGAAAACATACAATTGTCGTTTCAAAAATCGATCATGAACAACAAAAAAATATACGACCCTAATTAGGCAGCTACATAGACTATTATTTGATATAAAAAGTTAAAAATATGTTGGGCTGCCAACAACTCCACAACCAACAGGGTTGGGGTTTGTTGTTTCTTTCTATGGTGGTGTCGAGTTTTGGTTTTCTCCAAGTTCCACGTTAATTTTTTTTTCTACAATTTAGTAATGCAATTTATATAAAATAAGTTATTTTTAAGCATTTAAAGAGTTTAGAAGATTTTAAAAACATGAAATTGCATGCTAATACATATCTAGAATCAACCGGAGACTACGTTTGGTGAGTGTGGACACCACACCAACAAATATCAGAGCTCAATTCACTAAATAACTCTTCAAATGCACGACATGGTCAATGTATAGGGAAAATTGACTGACCATGACCCTTTTAATCAATTTACATAGGAACATCCACATGTTCCTAGAGAATGTGCTCCTTCTTGTTGAGGAGTTGATTTGGTATCGTCGATGGTGGTTCGTGGTTTGCCAAGCCAATCACATCAGAAACACATGCGTGTTTTTAAGAAAACACACACATTCATGCGTGAGCATGTTCATGCTCACCTCGCTGCATCTTCTTTTTCCACCATCTTCATGCAGACACCCTTCCGCGACAACATAAAAAAAAATTAAACAATAAATAAATAACTATGTATGTACATATATACATGAGAGCATGTTCTTTTCTTTTTAACCATGTGAAATCAGTAACTCATTAAAGTGATATGGGCTAGGCCCAGGATCAAACACATGAGTTTCCATTATAAATCAAGATTATATCCAATAGTCGAGAAAGCAAATATACCAATAACTTGTGACTTAGAAAGAACCAAGGTGCCCCACCTATATGTGTCTACCCTCCTAGCCTTATCACAATGGGCACACATGTTACTATGTAGGAATTGAACCTAGGTGCAGAGGATAACAGGTATGCTTCCCAACCACCCAAGCCAAAACCATGTAACATAAAATGCATGTTCTTAATCATTAGTTATATATAATTGTGTATCAAATTAATCTTACTTGAATTTTTTTTTAAATAATATTATTTTATGATGATGATAAGAGTGGTGGTGGTTAAAATACACAAAATCAAATACCTTAAAATGTACAAAATAATTTTCTTTAAAAACATTTTTCAGCATTGTCTCCCCTCATTAGTTGCTTTTCAAAATAATTTGTATGGAATGATGTTTTAAAAATGCAACGTACGGATGGTCGCCAATGCTATGGAGGGTCGATTTCTAAGAAAAATGTATCGTATGGCGTAGATCGATAATTAATATCACTCGCCAGAAAATGGGGACTTCCATGTTCCTATTTATAATATTTTATTTAAAATTATTATAGAAATAGAAAAAATAATTATTATAAAAATAAAAAACTAAATAGAGGGAAAAAATAAGTGTTTTTCAATGCTCACAATGTTTCGCCAAGATGTGTATAGTGAAAGTGTTTTATGGTTTCACTTTTAATTTCATTTAGTTTATTGATATTAGAGTACAAAATTCGAGACTAGTCATTGAAAGTGCTTAAAGAATTAACAAATTAACAACGCTTCGAATCAAACAATGAATTTGGATTGCTGGTAACTAATAACCATAACAAAGCTTGCCAAGAAGGATCTCATTTCTAGTATCGATCTTGCGAGTTATGTGATGCAAATGTGTAGGCTGCATGATTGTGATATTTCACTACTAGATGTCACTTGACATCACTTTTTTGTGTTTTAATTTCCTATCATCACTACTTCACATCATTCCCATGCACTTGTGTTCATAGCCCCGTTCTTGCTTGTTAACTAAATACTTGGCTCTATATGTAATTTCTTGTCACTTAATCGGTGATCATATTATTGGTTTATCTTTCATGATTAATCATTGGAACAAACTTGAATTCATACAAATGGGGCATGAAATTACCTCAAATCTTGAAAACATATAAGCTATGAAACAATCATAAAGATTGGATAAGTTCATATATCTTCATGCATAAGCAAAATTGCATAAGTTGGATGAAAGTGAGATGAAAACATATAAGCTATGAAACAATCATAAAAATTGGATAAGTTCATATATCTTCATGCATAAGAAAAATTGCATAAGCTGGATGAAAATGAAATGAAATCATACATGAGACAGAATACATAGAATAATCACAAAAACAATGCATCCAATGGAAATAATTAGGCTCAAGGCATGCCACAAAACATTACAAGTGTGCATGCAATAACAACTCAAAGTTGATAAGTTAATATGCTCAATTATTTTATGCAACTGAAAGACATATATTTTTTTAAACTATGGAATACATATCCCCAAGAAACCTCCCAAGTACTTCCCCTCATACTAAGGAATGTACCTAGGGTAAATCGGATTTGTTAGAAGCTTGAGGATTTTCAACATTGGGCTCAAGACCATTACAACAATATAATTGTGAAAATATCAACTTGCCATTTGTGAGATTTGAACCTCAGTGGGGAGGATAACATCATTCCTCCCAACCACATGAAATCGTCGACCCAATTGACTAATTGAAAGATAGCTATCGAGGTAAGGTAAGTGAATAAAATTAATTTTAAGAATGAAGCTTATCCTGAAATTATTGGAAAAAGGGGGTCCCAACTTTTCTAACTTGTGGCTAGTTGAGGTCTCAACATGCTGCTAACACCAGTGCTTCTAGGAAGAATGAGACCGAGGAGCACACATTGTGATGTTGAAAGTGTTGCAAGGAAAGGGAATGATATTGAATGATGTTGTTTTTTATGTGATTGAGTATGGAATATTTTCATTGGAAGTGGGGTGACCAATTTAAATGCCTTGTATACCCATGATGCCCCACCTTTTTATAAGAATGAGAATTATACACGACATGGTCCAGTATAAGTGCTTCTCTTGACTATTGAAAATGGTGTGCCAATGTACAGTCTTATGCATGAGAGATAATCATATTGATATTATCTATGTTTTGGACAAAATAAAAGTCATCCATCATGAAGAAGTTATGAAAATATAATTCAATTTCTAATGTTTTATTAATAAAATTTTATGAAGATTAATTAAATAATTGTTGGAAGTTAATTTTATAATGTTTTTCCTCTGTGGTGTAGAGAAGTCGGTGAGGGAGTGCACTCTTAAGGCACTTTGTAAGTGAAGTAATCAGTTTGAAACCTTTGGGTGCACCTCAAACCCAGCCATGTTAAGGGTTGGTACGGTCCAGGCCAAGTGCGATCCTCGAGTGATTCTGATACCTTAGATGCCCTTGGGTCGTGACATCTTAGCCACAGACCAATCCTGCAAGTCAGAGATATTTAGCTAACCAAAAAAAATTATAATATTTTTAAATCAATTTTATTAATTCTTAATTAATTGTTTTAAATCTATTTTGACTTTATTTCATTTTGATAACATTTTAAAAATAATGATAATCGATTTAAAATTACTTGGTTAACCTTTTTAGAATAGGTCTAATGATATTTTTGTAAGTCTAATTTATTTTTTGATAGATACTTTAATGTAATTTTAAAATTAAATTCAAACTAGATTAAAATTTTAAGATTGACATAGTGACTCAAATTTCCTATGGCCGAGGGTATCGTGGGCGATATCGTAGGCTAACATGAGATCCCCTTTGCTAAATGAGAGAAGGTTGACATGGCGGTTGAAGGTGTCTTTGGACCATTTTTTATTTGCCTCATTGTTCTATAATGAAGATCGACGATCTTCATCTAGCGACTCTAAGGTCAGTAGGCATTGCTCCATTGGAGCAGTGTCGAGTAATAGCTCAATGAAAGTGTGTAACATGGGGATTTCACACTCGATAAGGATGGTGGTTTTGATCCCATGTGTTAGCACATAATCTTGTATGTGAGGTGTTTTCCTACAAAGTGTCTCCTTCGGCGAAAAAGTGGCAAATGATGGGTCAAAAACCCACTTATCCTAAGTCGGGGGCGCATAAGCACTCTGGATTATGCAGTGTACAGATCTGGGCGGTCAGAATATGTGCGCCCAGATCTTTGGTCCAGATTCAATTCCAGACCCCCCCTCATTGTTCTACCTTTAATGGGCGGGGGAAGGGTCCGATATGATAGTTTTCCTATGCGCAGATCTGAAGGGTCAGGCGAGTCACGCCCAGATCTATGGTTGAGGTCCCATTCCGGACCCCTCCCCCCCCACCGTTCTACCTTTAATGATGGGGGGGGGTCCGATATGGCCAGTTTTCTAGTGTGGGCCCCTTTTCTATCGTGGCGCCTCCTCCTTGTGTCACCCCCTTCCTCTTGCCACCTGTGTTCCACTAGGCCTCATGTCCACCAGTCACATCAGTAGTTTTCCCCTTGTATCGATAGGACACACTCGCCTTCCACTCACCCTCATGGCATATCATTTTCCTTTTTTCTCCCTCTGGTCTTCCCACACCTGTCCCTCTCCCTATCACATCGTCCCATCATAAGAGACGTGTTCCCCTTCGACAAATCACATCCCACCACCATAGCTTTGTGGCTCCCACAAGATCTGCCACATTTTTCCTTTGGCCTCTCATCGTCTCACTTCCACATCTAATATGCCAAATTAACCCTCTCTAGTCACTGCTCATCCATCGCTCCCCGTCAGGTGCCCCAGTTATCGCGTCTACCTCCACATCTTACCATGAAGTTATTTAGAAGATTGAGGTGGAAGCATGAGAAGCCTCCACGTCCCAAAGGTGTAGAGTTGACCGGGGCCCTTTCTGATCCCAAGGAAGCAATTATTGGAATAGTTGGTGGTGGGTGGACATCGTTTCCACCATAAATGGAAAGTCCAAGAGAGGACTGTCATCTTGTCAACTCCTTGCAGGCTCGTTCTGGAACAAGGTGGTGTCTGACTGAAGTGCATGATGGCTTAGAGACTGCATGCATAGTTTTCCAGTAAACATGCAGATGTAATTCCTTTAATGCAGTAACTCAAAGCTCCTACTAGGCTTTGCTCCAAGTATATGAAGGCATTTTTTCCATTTTTGTATCTATAGATGGTTGAGCTATGCTCTCAAATTGTAAATCTTTAACGAAATTTTTGGTTCTCTGGTTATGAGCTATATCTGAGACCTCCTGTTTAATGAAAGTTATCTTCTCTCCATCTCTCTGTAAACTTTGTTTTAAGACACTTGGAATTGGTAGGTCTAGTCGAGCGAGATTGTGATTTGTGATGTATGTTTGATCATGACAGTGTTTTCAGTAGTTTTAAATCAATCTCTTGTGTCTTTTTCTTCCTCTTACCTTGATTAGCTTATTGAAAGATTCAAGTGAGTTGTTACAGTAGCCACCGTGATGTAGGTATGATCATTGTGTTACTGTAATTGTGTCATCCTGGCACATTTTAGTGTTTGTTCTTTCTTCTACGGGATGTTGGAAGTTTGATTCCTACAACAAACCTTTGCAGTTTCTCTCTGAAGTCTTCCTCCTACTCACCCTTATTACAACTTATTGATTGAAGTTATATCAAGACCTCACCTGCTTGTGCATAGCCTGGCCCAGGATTCCAAGTTAAAATGATATTATTTTGGGTCTGCATCCATTCGATCACCCTTTTATATACCAATCATGACATAAAACTGATGGGCATCAAGCTCTTCTCTTGCTGCAATCCAGGAGTGACTTATGACGCTAACACCATGGAAGAGGTGGAACAGTGTAAAAACAATGGTAGTTTTGATTGTTCTGCAATAATCCCATAACGTGGAAAACATAATATGATGCCAGTTGGTTTTATGTTTTTTGACGGTACATTGTAGCATGGTTTTGAGGACTTTGTTGACATCCTTGACCTATCTGTTGGAATGAGGGTAGTGTGGGGAGGAAAACTCATGAGAGAAGCCTAAATTTGAGGAGAGTTCCACAAATATCTCATTCTCAAAGTGTTTACTATGATTAGACACTAACTATAGTGGGAATCTGAATCGGGTAATGACATGGTTAAAGAAAAAACACATTGTTGTGTCAGCGGTATCATTGAAATTCAACATGTCTTCAGCCCATTTGGTAAAGTAATCTACTACCCACAACAATGTACTTGTGTCCATTACTTGATGGAGGATGGAAAGTCATGAATTCTATGCCCCATTTGTATAAGGGGTCGACGATGATGATTGGATGTAGAAGATCCGGGGGCGCTCATGCTTTGTTCTCATAGAGATGGCATTTGTCGCATTTCTTGATAGCGTGGATGCATTCATGAAACAATGTGGGCAAGAAGTACCCTACTTGAATGATTTTTTGGGAGGTGGAAATGCCCAAGAGGTGACCACCGCAAGTGACACTATGGAAATCATTCAAGACTCTATCAACTTCGTCAATGGTCAGACATCGACGAAGGATGGTGTTGACCCCACCTCGATAGAGAACATCTCTGATGAGGAGATATCAATGGGCCTGATGGCGAATGCATCAACAATTGTCTCGAGAGAGATGATACCAAAACTTGTGTGTAGGCAAGTAGATGAGGAGGTCGTCGTAACGTGGGTCATTGTAGGGGATGAAGAAGAGGTGTTCTTTGTTAAAAATTGTATTGAAGGGGGAAGTTGTAGCGTCCGAGAGAAAAGTTGTAATGAGTTCAGTGAGGACAATCACTTTCTTTCTTTTGGGAGTTGAGAAATCTAGTTCATATTCCTGGAGGATAACGATCCATCGGGTAAATTTACCATTAATTTGTCGTCGACTAAGAAAGTACTGCACGGGGATGGAATATGCTACGACCTTGGTAGTTCGAAGAAGGATATAATTTCACAGCTTTTGGATTGCGAGAAAAAATACTAGGGTGAGTTTCTCATCATGATTATTTTCAAGGGTGGCCCTGAAAGATTTTTACTAATGTAGTAAATGACATGTTCATGCCCGTCATCCCCTAATTGGATGACGACTCCTTCTACCGATACGACTAAGGATGACAAGTAAAGGATGTAATCGCAATCATAGTCTGCAGGACTAATCAAAGGGACATTGGATAACGTGTCTTTTACATTATCAAAAGTTGTTTGAGCATGTTCATCCCATCGAAATGGGATATCATGATGAAGTAAGTGGAGAAAACCGTGTGCACGAGTGGCATAGTCAGGGACAAAGCGACGTAAAAAGTTGGCTTTGCCTTGTAGGTTTTGCAATTGGTGTAAATTCCTAGGTGGTGGAATCTTTGTGATAGCTTGGACCTTGAGGGGGTCCACCATGATGCCATGTTGGGAAACAATGAACCCAAGGAAGCATCGGACTATGACACCAAAGACATAATTGAGGGGCTTCAAGTGGATATTGTATTGGCGACATCATTGGAAAATGATGCATAAGTCATCTAAATGTTGAGTTTGCTTTTTGGATCGAGTAGTGAGGTCATCCAAATAAGCAAGGATGATGCAAGAAATATCATGGAAAACATAAGTCATGGCCTGTTGGAACGTAGCACCTGCATTCTTGAGTCCAAAAGGAATGACACGATAAGAAAAGGTACCCCAAGGGGTAGTAACAGTGATTTTATATTGATGTACTAGATGGATTTGATTTGATTGTAGCTGGAGAACCCTTCCATAAAGGACGATTCCTCATGTCCATCATAGTCATCGATAATTTGGTCGATGAAAGGGGTTGGTAATTTGTCTTTGGGAGAAGCATGGATGAGATCCCAAAAGTCTGTGCAAACACGAATAGTGCCCTGTTTCTTGTTAAGGACGACGAGTTTGGAGACCCATGAAGTGTATGCAATGGGGTAGATGAACCCGACAGAGCGTAATTTTTCAATTTTGTCTTTGATAGCCACAACTTTGGATGGATGAAGAGGGTGTTTCTTTTGACAAACTGGGGAAACATCAAGCCATGTGTCGATGTGATGTTCGACTATAGACGGATTGAGGCTGGGAATCTCTGTATATGACTAGGAAAAAATATCCCGGTATTCTTGAAAGAAATATTTGTAAGCCATGAGTTCTTTAGGGGGGAATGTGGTGCCAATGGTGATTTCTTCTATGATTCTTGGTTTGATGGTAATGCCAATTTTGACAGTGGGGAAAATGTTGGCCATGTTGCCTTCTTCAAAAGCATCTGGGGAGGGGATAGGGTTTTTGAACCAGTCTATATGCCCAGGAGGAATAAAACCATTGGTTTCGATTGCACATATGGAGTCTTGGTTAGGACGATGAAAGGCCTCCTGTGAAAGAAAAAGTGCTTGATGATGGAGCACATTGCATGGGAAATCATGGGTACTGATTTCCTCCAGGATATCTTCGTCGCAGCGGAAAATGCGAGAATACATGGGATCCTGGAGGTAATCAGAGGAACGATCAATGGGTAAGCACTGATGTCCTCAAGTGGTGAGGACACAGATGGGATATCATGTATAGGGTGAGAGGGACCACTGGAAATAAAGTGAATGTCCTGATACTGTGGAGGGTACCTCATTTGCATGGGGGTTGACGATGAAAAATATCAAACTTCATTGATGTGAGCTTCAATAAGGGGTGGCTGAGAGGGCTCTAGATGAGATGTTTGGCATACTGCATCTAACGTTTGGCGTACTATGGCTAAATATTGGTGAAATTGAGCTAGAGCTAGGGAATGCTGAGTCTAATGGCCATATTCCGAACATATGGCACAAGCGAATTTGGTTCACAACCCTTTATTGCTGGCAGTGGAGGAATTTGTAGTAGCAGTGGATGTACTTGGTGGAGTGGAGAGCAATGTGGTTTCTCTAGGGAGTTGGATCAAATTGGGTAACTTGGGAAGAGTAGGGCATCGATTAGTGGGGTTCCCTTCTCTTTTTCATAGTCCATAAGGAGGTTAAACTCGGGGAGAAAGTGGAGCTGTGGGATCTTTCTCCTTTCGTCTACCCCCAACTGTGGCAAGGGTGCCAATAGTTAGGGGTGATGGTGGTGTGGAAAGAGCCTGTACTGGTATCTGCATTGGTATTCCCTCTATATGAGGAGGGAGAGATAGTTGAGGAACCATCATGGGTGGATGAATATACCATACAAGGATGGAATGAACCATGTTAGGAAGAGTAAGGGTTGCAACTACCTAGAATGTTTGGACTCTAAGTGGGGGGTAGAAGAAGGGAATTTGGGTAATGGCTTGGGGAACTATCTCCCAAACTGGGATTTTCCCCTATAGGGGTGGGGGAATCTTGGATAAGTGGTGCAGTAGGGTTCTTAGGGAATTTCTGAGGTAATATTTCTTCAACTGGTGGAACTTCAATGTGGGGAGGCTCCTCTATGGGAGGAGCATTGGATTCGATATGAGTTTTGTTATCACACCAAGTTGCCTTGGGTATTTTAGTTTGTTTTCAATCTTTTTCAAGCCTTAGATTTTATTTTTTCTTTGAAAAGGTTTTCATCCCTTTAAAGTTATGTTTGTTGGGACCCCTTGGATGACTAAACTTTTGAGTCATAGCTCATGTTTTGATCCTCAATTTGATTTTTGATCCTTGAACCCTTTTTAGCTCATGGTTTATTCTTTTTGATCCCCTTCATGATTTGTCCCTAGGTCGATATCTCCCATGATTAGGATGATGTGACACACCTCTCTCCTCACTCATGACCTCATAAGCATGCCTCATCGTCCTCGCTTACCTATCTAATCTTATTTTTGAATTGCAAAACACTTCCTACTCATCAAGCAGTTCCATAGCACCTATCCAGTTCGTCATACTTCCACCTCAAGTCATGATTTCCATGATTGATGTCATGTCCCTTGTTTTCAGTGCCAACGGTTAGTTAAAGATGCTTACCATATCTTGCAATTACGAGCCTTGTAACGGTTTATATTTTTGAAAGGCTCAACAGTGGTGCGCTGTGCAAATTCACAAATTTTGATCAGACGACAACAAGGCAACCAAGCTCGAGACTGAAGTGGGTTCAAGAGCCCAAGTTTTCGCAATCTCACCCTGATATTCTGTTGAAGATTCCGACAGGTTTCTACTACACAGGTATCTTGTGTTTCCCCCCCTCTACATATTATTTTTCACAAGAAATTTGCACTTGGGTTTTGGTTGGCTAAGTTTGCACAATTGTAGGAGGCTCATCTTTGCATGATAGATTGGCCTTCTTTCTTTTCCAAACTTGTAGCTTCATGGCCTGCGTCTAAGTCAATTTATTGCTTCTTTCCTCATTCATTCAGATCGCAAGCATGTAAATAGCCTATCCTTTGCGTATGTGTTGCGCTACCTAGAGGAATTACTTAACCTCTCGTTGCTTCCCCCACCTCTTTTCATATCGAAATCAATCGTTTTACTCAGTTGAAAAGGGTCAACCTTGTATATTTTAAACTCCATTCAAAGTATTCCTGATCAGTACCATCCCTTAAAACCTTTCAATAGCCCTCATTCTGAGTCATGGAGATCCCTAAATCAAATGAGGCACACAAAAGAGGCAAGATAGTGATAACATAACCGGTGGACATGAATCTTTTTCATAGAGAGCCCATGGCAAGAGAGGCCTTTCAGAGAGTAGGGTGCCTCTCTTTCTATCAGAACATGCAGAGAGGCCACCCAAAGGTAGCAAAAGAGTTTGCATTGCATTTTGATGGTAGGAAAACCAAGGTTGGGGATTTGGAATTTGAGGTAACTCAAGCCTCTATCTCAGCTAAAACAAGGATCCCCATTACAGGTGAAAAGTGGTTCAAGGCCATGGTTTTGAGTTCAACCTTTTCTAAGGATCTCTTTAAACCTGAATATCAAGGCAATGAATTGTCTAAGAGTATGATAAGAATTCAATTGGTTGAACAGTTTGATAGATTATTGAAGATCATACAGAGATATTTTACTTATGAAGGGATATTTAACACATTGTACCATTACCACATAAGGCTGTTGTTTCATTTTACTGGTAAGGTTGAGATGAATACTCTCTATTACCTGTTAAGAAGCATAGGTAAAATTTCATATAGGATTCAAGCCAAATCTAAGGATGTGGATTCTATCCTTTTCCACTCTGGATTGATCAGAATGTTAGTCTCTGAGGAATTGGGAAAGAAGGAGATTTCCTGGGAGAATTTTGTGGTTACTTCTCACTTCAAGCTGGATCTAGTATATACTCCTCAATCAAAAATTTCAAGTCCTTTGTCACCCACCAATGCTACTAAATAAGGGACCAACAGGAAGAGAAAGGGTAGAGCCCATGTTCAAGTTTCAGAAATCAGTAAGCAGTTCATGGAAGATGAGGAGGAATTTTGTCCTTCTCCACATAGAGATTTTTCACCACCTCCTCCACCAGCGTTAGAAGAGATGCCTTATTCTACCCAAGCTGCATCAAAGAAAGGGAAGAATCTCCTCTTTCCCTCTTCTCCTCTAGCAGTTGAAATCAAAGGTAAAAGACCTTTCACAAGGTCATCAATTCCTAAGGAGGTTTTCAAAGAGAAGTCCTTACCTGGGCCCCTTATTCAAAAGAAAAAGGTAAAAAACATTAAAAATCCTTTGGAGGAGAAATCATAAACCTTTACTCAAAGGAAGAAGGGTAAAGGTAGATTTTAGTCTATTGAAGGAAAGCAAGAAACCCCTATACATAAGGATAAAGTTATTAAAAGACATTTGGAGAGAAAAGATGAAACCTCTGATAAAGGCATTGAGAAGCCTGTGGTAAGAAAAGATGAAACCCCTATGTAGAGAAAGAAGAATAAAAGTAGAGCCAGAAAGGAACCTGATGAGGTAGACAAGACACTTCCCATGTAGGAGGAAGAAGAGTTTGAGGAAAAGCCTATTAAGACTGAGCATGCCACTGTCCCTCCTGACAGTCAGACCTACAAAATACTTATCAAGCAGCTTAGAGATGCAAGAAAAGAAATAGCTCATCTTAAAGCATAAGACAAGGTTCACTTGTCTCAGATGGAAGAGCTCATGGTTGGATACAATAATACCATTGACTTGGCAAGGTTTTCAACAAGAAAGGATATGCCCCTTCATAAACAACTGAAGAATCTGTATAGACAAAACATAGGCTTTCAGTCTCAGAACAGGAAGTTAAAGGAAGAGCTGAAACACTTTCAAGATGAGGCAGCCCAAAGGAATTTATAGGTTTTGGTTGAATCTACCATTGAGGATGATAAACCAACAGCTAAGGAGAGCACAACTACACTGAAAAATCATGTCAATGCTAAGAAGAAGAAGTTTGTTGTGCCAATTGAAGATCCTCTTTCTACCAGAAAGAGTGTGAGGATAAATGTTAAAATGAAAAAATAGCTGGTAATGGTAAGCCTCATTTTTTAAAATTGTTCCTTTTTGGGAGGGTTAACTGATATGCACATACTAGCTATACCATCATACAGGCTGCTAATTGTTTAACTAACTGGGTTTTGAGTTTTTTCTAAGTGCTAGTTTCCCCAGTGGTAAAAGGAACTACCCATTATATAGTCAAGGTACTTAATTGAAATGGTTTTTTCATCATGAAAGAACACAAATTGCTCTGCACACTTTCAAGATTGAAGGCACTGCATTTTTGGAAATGCTACTTGATCTTCACACAGATGCAGCGTAAGTGGCGCTACCTACAAGCACTACCTAATATTTAGCAGATAACAGAATTATCATAAGGGCACAACACAGGGGCACTACCTAACTGTGCTACGTAATATTTCACAGAGAGAAGAGTCTGTATAGATATGCATCTCAGTGGTGCTACATATAGGCACTACCAATATTTCATAGAGGCAAAGCTAGCACACATATACATCATAGTGGCGCTACCTACAGGTGCTACCCTTTTTCCTAGTAGTGCACTACCCAGATTCACTACCTAAGGAAGCTGCCAACAAACACCAAGGATATAGGAGGACCAAACTAACATCTTTGGGATAGATTGATGATGGCGAAGGCACCTGGAAACATTAAGACAACCACATGCTTTAAAATACACATGGAGAAAAAATAGTTGCACAACAAAGGGAATCAAATCAGTTTGAAGTTCAGTTGGATTAGTCACCAACATTTTTCTGTTTTATAACATAGGTGGTTAGATAAGTTTTTAAATCAAATAAATGTTTAGAGTTTTTCAAGGGAAGGAGGCCAGCTTGTACCTCCAGTTGTTTCCTCCCTTTTGTTATAAATAGATAGATCAATTGGTTTAGTAGGTTCGGATGGTTGAGCAAGGCTCCCTTATATTGTAATATTTTGATGAAGTAATTGTGATCTAGTGATGTACTGGAGTTAAGACTTTTTGACTAATAGAAATAATCTTCTCTTTCAGTCTATTTGCTTCTGATGCTAAATGTTCATGCTTTGAATGATTCACATGAATTATTGTGGTGATTTTATGATGGATGTTTGATCATTATGTTATCATGATGTTTATTTAGCTTCCTTAGTTTCTTACTTCAAGAAGATCTTGTGTTAAGAAGATTTCCTCCTTAGTCTCTTGTTGACCTAATGTTTACAACAATCCCTACACTTATCTTATTCAAGTCTTCCCTCTATTCATACTTATTCCCAAACTAATGATTGAAATTATCCAGGACCTTAATTGCTGGTGTATGCTAGCCCTGTTATCTGAGTTAGAACATTATCACTTTATTTCTTTTCCATTTGACCCTTTAAATACCCTTTCATTCACTTATAACTTGATGGGTACTAGGATTTCCTTCCATGCAATTCGAAGGTGACTCCTAGTGCTAACAAGTTCCATTAGAAGATACTACACACACTTGTGACGAAGGGTGTAGGAGGGGTGGTGCTCCATCATATGCCCCCAACAAGGATGGGTGTTTGAAAATGCTGAGACCCATGTCGATGACCGAATAGGCCTCTGAGCTAGTGTAGAAAAGAGGAAGAATATTATCAATGTTGGTGGGATGATTAGGATCGTAATGTGTAAATTGGTTGATGGTGACGATTTTCCCATTTTGGGGGAAAATCATCATTCAAAACACAGAAGAGGCCATTGCCTTAATAGCATACATGTAGCTACATCCAAACAACATATTGTAATCAAGTGGAGCATCACTAAATTCAATGTTGATGAGGATGGTTTTACCCCTGAGTTCCACGGGGATGTTTTGGAAGAGTCCTTTAGGGGACGATGGTTAACCATCATAATCTCTCAAGGTGATGGAAGGTGGTACTGACTCAGGTGATCCAATATTTTTCCATACTACATTGGACATTATGCATCTGGATGCACCTTTGTTATAACCCTAAAATGAACCATACAGGTTTACCTGGCATCAGGCCAACTCATGCCTCTTCCTAGCCAAAGCCATGCTGAGTAACTCCTCAAAAAACCACTCAAAACAAGCAACCCGTGCCCTAACTTCTCACTGGGCGCGGGCAACCGCTTGCTGTCTTCTTACTGCACGCGGGTATCCGCGGGCTAGCTCAAAACAGCCCGCGAGTACCTAACAATGCCAAAAATCAGGGAAGTTTCCACCGAGACTCGGGGCTTTTTGTCAGTTAACTGAAACTCTCTGCCATGCATGGCCGAGAGTTCGACTAAAACCCTAGCTCTTCCTAGCCTATAAAAGGAGGGGTAGGGGTACTAGTCAGAGGAGGAAAAATTATAGTAAAGGAACTCTGCCAAATT
>SNQJ01S0161660.1:0-17842 GCA_010110895.2 Picea sitchensis
CAACGTTTCTATTGTATTGTGTGTCTTCTGTGTTTTGTTTCTGCATTTGTTTTATTTTATTGCTCCGTGGTCCTGTTTTTCTAACATTGAATTATTACATTTCTAGTGTTATATTTTTATATAAGTTAGAACCCTTCATTGCACCCTTTCAATATAGTTGTACACTTTGTCTCTCTCTCTCTCTCTCTCACACACACACACACACACACACACACACACACACACACACACACACACACACACACACCAATGAGACCTAGTCTTAGGACCATCTCATCTCATCTCATCTTGTACATTGAATATATTATAAAAGGAGGTTCCCCCCTTGAAGTGTATATTATTCATTGATTTATCATTCTCAAAGCGCTGGATTATAACACATATGATTTCCCCGTAGTTTTTATTTGGTAAACCAAATACACAACACTTAATTTTGTCTAGACTTGATGAAGAGAATATAATAAATGATGAAAATTTTTATGAAAGGAAAAAACAAACCTTGTATGGAAAAATTATTTCCTTGAAGACGTGTCTTGGGAACTGTTCAAACATGGTCGTTGAATATGTGTCATGGGAACTGTTCGAGGAGCGATTCCAGGAGAGGTATTTGTCAGAGGAATTCATTGAGAGACAACTCAATGAGTTCAATGTCTTACGATAGGGTGGTCGTATGGTGCCCGATTCATGGAGCTTCTTAGGTATGCTCCACATCTGAACACTGAGAAGCTCAAGGTTAACAAGTTTATGTTCGGCCTTAATGTCAAAATTCATGCAAAGGTGAGGATATTAATGCCTCAGAAGTTGCATGATGAATTCTAGAAGACCCTCATAGTTGAGGAAGAGATGATCAATGGGGGTCAGGACAGGACTCCTGCGAGACCGACGGGACATGTGACATCGGGTGCGCAACAACATCAAACACTAGTTATAAATTCATCAAGGTATTGAGATACGCTAAGAGGATCCACATTTGCGATGCCACGATAAACGAATCCTCAGAAAAGGACTCCCTACAAAGGATCACAACACCAATAGAAACGTTGTCTACAACAACAACAATTTAGGCCTATTTAGCAGAACATACCAGGGTTACAGGTTGGTAGGCTGAAAACTTCTACTTCGGGGACTAGAAGTATTGGGCCGAAGACTGGATGCTGGATATGTGGAGAGCCACATTACTAGTGATATTGTCCAGTTGAGAGGAAAAACGTGGTCGGGTCTACCCTACACACTACAATTGGAGATTTGGGCAAGGTCCATCAGATTCATGTAGCGGTGAATAACCGCCAAGATGAGCACCGGTCTACTATGCTCGAGACGTCAGGTAGCATCGCTGACCAAACGTTTAGTATTTTGATAGATCCCAGTGCTACGGATAGCTTTATTTCTGGTGTAACACTAAAAATAATTAAGGTAAAGGCAGTCGAACAGGACGAGTTTATATACGTGGAAATGGCTTCAGGTGCCAAGTAGAAAGCTGAAGGAAGGGTTACTGACTGTAGCCTTAACTTGGGATATTTTGTGATGAAGGCCAACCTATACGTCACAATATTAGGATCTTATGACATTGTGATCGGTATGGAGTGGTCGAAATCACATGATGCGATACTCAATTGTAAGATGAAACAATTGAGTTTGACCGATGATGAGGGAGAGAGACAAGTGATCGTAGGAAGAAACTAGGGAGTTTCCTTAAGGTTCATTTCTTTCCTACAACTATAGAAGAGCATGCGCAAAGGATGCAATCTATATGCAATCTTAGCCCTGAACGATAAGGGCGTGGCAGAAGGATTAGAAAACCTTCCAGTAGTACGAGAGTTTACGGACATGTTCCTAGAAGAGTTACCAGGTTTGCCACTCGAAAGAGAGATGGAATTTACCCTCGACTTGAAACCTGGAACTAAATCGATAGAAAGAACACCTTATCGGATATTGACCCCCGAGTTACATGAGATGAAAATGCAACTTAAGGAGTTGTTCGACCTAGGAATTATACATCAAGGTGTGTCACCTTAGGGTGCACCTGTTATTTTCATACGGAAGAAGGATGGGTCCTGGAGACTCTGTATTGACTACCATCACTTTCAAAAGGAAACGATCAAGAAACAATATCTGTTGCCAAGAATAAACGATTTGTTTGAATAAATGAAGGGCATGACTATGTTTTCAAATATTGACTTGAGATCAGGATATTATGAGTTACAAATCAAGGAGGAAGACATTCCTAAGACTGCCTTCAAGATGAGGTTTAGACATTACGAGTTTATTGCTCTACCGTTTGGACTAACAAACGCCCCATGGGTATTCATGAGATTGATGAATGGGGTGTTCCACGAATACTTGGACAAGTTTGTTCAAGTATTCATTGACGACATATTGATATATTCTGGGACGACGAAAGAACATGAAAAACATTTGTGCTTGGTACTATAATGTTTATGAGAAAACAAACTATACGAGAAACTGTCAAAATGCTCTTTTTATCAATTGAGGATTCATTTTTTAGGGCATGTTATCTCCGGAGAAGGCATTATTGTGGATCCAACGAAGGTAAAGGCTATTATGGAATGGCCTGCACCGATGAATGTACTGGAAGTATGTATCTTTATGGGTTTAGAAGGATATTAATGACGATTCGTTGAAAATTTTTTGAAGATAGAAAATCTGATCATAGAATTGGAGAAGAAAAACAAGAAGTTTGTATGGACCGAGAAATGCACAGAAGCATTTCAAAGGCTCAAGGAGCTGTTGATGATAATGACGATACTAAAAGTCCCCGACATGGAAAATGAATTCTTGGTATGCACCGACGCATCCAAAGAAGGCTTAGGCAGAGTCTTGATGTAAGACGATCGAGTGATCGCTTACATCTCAAGGAAATTAATAAAGCATGAGGAGAGCTACGTGACACATTATTTGGAGTTATTGGCCATTGTGTATGCCCTGAGAGCATGGATACACTACCTGATTGGATGAAAATTCGATCTAGAAACATACCACTATGGTTTGTAGCACATTTTTATGCAAAGTGACTTGAATGCATGACAAAGTCGTTGGTCAGAACTGCTTAGCGAATACAATTTTGAGATTACTTACATAAAAGGAACAGTGAACAGAGTGGCAGATGCGTTGAGTTGGAGACCACACATGTTTTTAGTGATACCTCTTCAGGTGAATCTTAGAGAAAATATTCTAACTATATATTTCAATGATGACTGGTATAAAGAGATTACAGAAAATATCGGACAAGACATCATGGTGGTACCAAATTTTGAAGGATATACATTGGAAAACGATAGATTCATGAGGTATAATAACCAAATTTATGTACTGCGTAACAAAGAATTGAGAAGTTTGATCTTAAGTGAAGATCATAGAGTAGTGTACATGGCTCATCTAAGAGTCATGACGATGAGGGAAAACCTTAAGCCCTTATTCTTATGGAAATGAATGAAGGTGGACATAGTTAACTACATGGCGAGGTGTCTAGAATTTCAGCAAGTGAAGGTTGAACATAGACATCTGGAAGGATTAATTAAACCACATGTTGTTCTGGAATTGAAATGGGAGGTCATTTCAATGGAATTTATTGTTGGATTACCACTGATGCATAGGAGGCACGATTTAATTTTCATGGTAGTTGACACTTTGATAAAGAGTGCACATTTTATTCCTATGCATACGACGTATTAGGTGCCATAAATAGATAGAGTTTTTATCAATGAGATTGTGAGATTGCATGGCTTTCATAAAAGGATCATATCTGATTGAGGATTGATGTTTATAGGACTATTTTGGACTATTTTTCAAGAGGCCTTGAGAACCCAACTTAAATTTAGTACAATGTATCACCTAGAGACAGACGGGAAGACAGAAACAATGAACCAAATCTTGGAATATATTTTTTCTATGTACGTGATGGATCAACAGAAGTGTTGGGAAGAGTTCTTGCCACAGGTAGAGTTTGTGTACAACAAAATATATCAAAGTACCATTAAGATGACACCATTTGAGTTCCTTTACGGGCGACCGTGTTAGATGTCATTGAACTAGGATCGACTTGAGGATAGGGTCCTAGTAGGACCAAAGGTGATCCAAGAAATGGAAGAAAAAATGAAAATGATAAGACAAAGGATTAAAGAAGCGCAAGATCGACAAAAAAGTTATGCCAATGCGCATCGCGTTGACCGTAATTATGAATTTGGCGATCGAGTGTTTTTGCGGGTGAAACTGCACAAGAGTTCGATCAAGTTTGGAAAGGCTACTGAACTCTTTCCTAGGTTTGTGGGACCTTTCTAAGTTGTGTAAAGGAAGAGACCTGTGGTCTATTGACTAGCCTTGTCTGATTCTTTGAGGCATATGCACAATGTTTTTCATGTATCTATTTTGAGACATTATGTTAGTGATCCTACACATGTGATTGACATGAGTTCCTTGCAGGTGTCATATGAGGGTGCACTCATGGCGGATCCAATCCGCATTCTAGACCATCACATTCAACAAATATGGTGTCGAACAGTCAATCAGGTCAAGGTCTAGTGGGACAATTATAGTCCACACTCGACTACCTGGGAGGACGCATATGATATGTGCCAATAGTTTCCATATTTATTTGATAGATAGACATATAGATCTTTTCATATTCTTTATTTATTGCCTTTATATACTATACAACTTCAGGATGAAGTTTAAAATAAGAGGGAGTGTATGTAACATCCCGCTCTTGCGAGAACATGTTATTGACTATTCTTTGAGGACACTTGTGTGGAAGTGATCCAGTTTTAGTATATGTTTGTTTATTTTGCTTATGGATTCTTATGATGATGTTGATGGATTATGATTTATGTTTTTTTGATATCTATGTATTGACATATGATATTGACAAGTTTCCCTTGAGTTTGCATGACACTTGATAGATTGAGGATGCCGATAGCATCAATGGACCTCCTTGGACTCTGGATTGAGTCAGGGAGTGGATTGTATTGGTTTGAGTATTTCATTTATGCATATGTGGTATATGATAGATTATATTATGATGTTGTTTATGGATCATTGACAGTGTTTCGTTGATGGATGTAGGCTGATGATTTCTTGCTAATATGACTCACATAAGGAGTAAATGGGCCATGCACAAAAACCAGATATTGAGGGAGAAGTGTGGCAACATCCCTGACACAGCCTACTAGCATTCTTGCCATGGCTCGAATTGTAGGTTAACGATTACCTAGTTTGAGAGATCCACGATGTTGTGAGGGAAGACCGAGACAGTCGCTCACAAATGTTTCTAAGGGGCACACAATAAGGCAGGGTCATTATTCCTTAGAATCCATTAATCTCTCAAAAGGTCTCCCAAATGGAGTGCTCACTCTAGGGTTTGGAAAACTACCAAAACCAATCAAAGGCAAGTGGCACCCTTGGAGCACAGAGTGTGTCTTGAAGGGAACATCACGTAATTACAAATTTGAACCAAAGGCAGGTAGCACCCTTGGAGCATGGAGTGCATCTTGAAGGGCACGTTGTGGAATTAAAAATTGAGGCAATGAATCTAGGTGGTCTAGAAAACTTGAGCAAAGGTTAAACCTTGTAAAATCTTGAGCACTGCAGAATTAATTAATTAATTAAGTAAATAATGAATTTATTAATCATAATCCCTAAGGGTCTAAGAGTTTGCAAATAAAGATTTAACTAAGCCTAAGTCTAAGTTAGTGACAAGACTAAAAACTGATTTCATAAATTAAATAATGAGGGGATGAAATAAATCAATTTAAGAAATAAATGAAAATAAAATAAATCAAAAGAGTGATTTAATACACATATGTGCAAGTAATTACCAAAATGGAATTTAAGGTAAAATTAGAATAAAGCTAAAGGAATGGGTATGCATAGAAAGGAATCTAGAGTCTAGTTAACAATAATATAACTATAAGAAGATTCATATCTTAACTCAACTCAGTTTTAGAAAGGCGCCAGTCATTAATTGTAAATATAGGGAATATAGGGAAAACCAGGAGTGATTTTAGGAGCGCTTTTAGGATGGGCGAGGAAAATTAATTTTTATTAAAATAAAATGTGGATATAATTGTGCAAATTGGGGAAAGGGAAACAAGTGTGTGGGGGAGATAATTCTAAATTATTTTAATTAAGAAGTGAATTAAATTTGCAAGTTGGGATGAGTTATGGGAAAATTTTATAAAATCACTGAGTTAAGAGATGAAACACACGGGTTATAAGTAAGGTTATGCTACAAAAATTCTGATTGGTTTTACTTGTGAAATTTGGGATACCCAACTTGAGAGAGAGTGGTGGCTCTACCTTGCGAGGTGAGATGGGAGCTAGAGGATTTTGGTTGTGTTGTGTGTGGCCCCTTTGCAACTCAGGGGGCTAAAGGGGAAGAAGAGTACCCCTAGCATTGGCTGGGAGGTATCAATGAAGTCTCAACGGTTAACACGCATACAAAGGAAGGGAATGTCAGTCGCCAAGGATCATCATCAAGCCTATCATATTATCACCTATTCGGTTATAGTATTTACCATTGTTGTTAGTTAATCATCTCCTTTTAAATTAGAAATTTATTTAATGGGAACTGAATCGATTGAGGAATGATTATATTACATTGGGTGACTCATAAAACTGTATGATCTTGAAATGATTGAATAAATGACGATTAAGTTGATTCTATGAATGGTAAATGTTTTATATTTAATGCACATAGGTTGTTGAAATTTTTTCATTTTAGTTCAGGAAAAGTTATAAGTTTATAGTTTTTTCACCCCTTGATATGATGCTATCCTAGAAGTTTTTATTTTTATTCTTGGTAAATTTTGATTTCTTCAATCCTCGATTGGTGGTTTCCAAGGAGAATTTACCTCTGCATTTTTGCTTACCTCTCTGCCCAACAAGGGGGAATTTACCTCTTCATTTTTGCTTACCTCTCTGCCCAACAAAGGAGAATTTATCTCGGCGTTTTTTCTTACCTCTCTTCCCAGCCAAGGAAAATTTACCTCTACGAGATCTTACCCTCATGTCTCTGCGATTTTGTATGGAAGAAATTCCCTGTGTGTTGATGAAACCCATGCAAGATCTTACCCAAGATAATTATGCACCATCTTTTAATATTGTAACCCTCAATTGTTGCATGTCAAGTTTAACTTACAAGATTTACTTATTATGGTGTAAATAAGATCTATTCACAACATCTGACTCCTTTAGCTTATTGGTTTCCTCAGAAAATTTGTAGCGATTAACCCAACCCTTCAGTTCTTGCACAAGTAAAGTTAACTTGGTGGTCCCTTACGAATTGTATTTTATGTTTTCTCCATGAGACGAATGTCGCCATTGTAAACTTGATCTCCTATGTGTGTATGCTACTCAATTTACCTTGGCCACACATATCATTCGTGACATGATTTTTTTTCTTAAAAAAAAAGGCCAAATCTAATTATGGCTTTTAAAATAAAACGATGACCAAAACTTTGCTTTAAATGTCTTTGCCTTAGATGTGTTTACTTATGTCAAGTAGTTGGCTCCTTTACCATGAATATGGAATTGGATCTTGATGTGATGGATTAGTTGGAAGTGAAGTTCTTTGATTTACAATTGTTGATCACCAGTAACTCATCTAAATTGATTTAGATTTACAAGCAATAACTCTATAACTTGGATAAAAGCTTAAGTTTCTTTAGAACAATGACCTGTAACTAGAGATTAAGTTAAATATTGTTTTTTAAGTTATAAATAGAGGCTTTAATAGCTGGAAACTAAGTAAATCGAGTTTAGTTATATATTGTTGTTTAAATTTTAGAAATTCCTACAATTCTAGCATACAATTGTTTCCTTGATTTTTGTTGAGCCTAGATGACAAGGATTTATGGTTGTTATTGGATTTCCTCAACTATTGGGGAATTATTTTTTACATTTGAAGATAACCATGCTATTAATGAGAGTTACAGTTAACTAATTGTAACAACCCTCCATTATTCCTAAGAAAAGTTGAAGCATACAAGGTAAAAAAAAAATTGCATTAAGAAATTACCATCAACAGATGATCATGACAGTGCCTATTCAACAACATCATAAGTAAAGTAGTACCTGTTAGCGACATTTCTTCTACGGGGATGTTTTCCTCTCCGATTTGAGGTCTCTGATGTAAACACATGGAAGTGGGATTTTGAAAGCCGGTCAGGTGAGTTTTATTCAAAGGCCGCAACCATAAGCATCGAGGGCAGCTCGCAGAAGAAGTCCAGTTCGGGCTAAAATTAAGCGACAAAATAGATCGGCGGTCATTTGGATTTTGGGGCTATAAAGTTACCCGATATATAGCGTAAGAAAAAGCGCCCCTATTTCAAGACTAAGTCTGGGTCGTCCGATCCAGTGGCGCATGGCACATGATCTATTCAAGTCGGCATATCGGCATTCGGGAGTTCAAGGGGTAAGCGTCCTCCGTCATTTCATATTTCGAAACCCTAGACCCCGAAATGTCGATAAGAACCTTTGAAGCTGGGCCTATGGTCCTAGCACCCGGACACGTCAAGTGAGCCTCATCACGGAGGCACCCCTCTTCTAGCATCAAATTCCATCTCGACCGTTCCTCTGGAGGACACGCGACATACATCCTTGTTCTCGCGGTTTGATCAATCGGGATTTTAAGAAGCGTTGCATCGTGAACTCCTAGTGCCAGAAATCCCGAAAGAGTCTAGACCATCCATCTAAAGGACACACAGCGCAATAGCGGACCCCCTTTTGTCACATCTCCTACTCCCTCCGCTTACTGCCTTCCACCATGTGTCTTTCCCCTATCACATCTCATGTTCCTCTTCTACCTTTCACTGCCACCCACCTGTACCTCCATACTCTACGCCACTTCCACCTGTGTTGTGTCCTCAGTCCCCAACCTGTCGCATTGCGGCCTCTTTGTCACTTTCTCGCGATGCATCGCCTCACCATCTAGTGTCCCAGCCTCCGTTTCTTCGCCACCTAGTGCTTCCACCTCAACGTCTCTCATCTCACCCTCATCCATGTCCTCCATAGGGGTCCCCACATAGCAGTCCGGCAAAGAAGCATCCAAAGAAAATCCGCCACGTCGTCCGAATACAAAGTTGACCAAGGCCATTCCCAATCCCAAGGAAGCAGTTATTGTGGTAGTTGATGGTGGTTGAACGTTGTCCTCTTCCATAAATAGAAGGCCAGGAGAGGACCAAGCGTAGAGGCAGACTGACAGCCCATCCTGATAGAGATTGAATCTAATGAATGATTGCATGGGCATTCTGTCCAGCGTCTTCATGCACCGCCTGATAGAGAAGCTCCTCAACGTCAAGCATTGAATTCATGATATGACCGCGCCTTCAGCGCATGAGTTAGCTCTAAGTATATGTAGGCATTTTTGCCATTTTGTAAGGATCGATGGTAGAGCAGAGCTCCCTACTGTAAAGTTTAATAGACATCCTAGTTTGTTGGATATGCATTTGTATTTGAGATATCTTGTTTTATGACAGATAGTTTTTCTCGCTCCATCTAATTTTCGTCTCATGCTTAGAGAGTTCGCGATTGACTGAGTCACACGAATTATTGCAGTTCTGTTATGATAAATGATTTATCATTGCATTATTGTATTCTCTGGTTTTCTGTATTTAAGTGCAAGAAGACCTTGCATTTGGATGCCTTCTTCTACAGTCTGTTAGGAACCTGTCGTTTGTAACAGACCTTCACACTCTTTCATATAAGTCTTCCGCATGTTCACCCTTTACTACAACTCACTGTCTGAAGTTTATATAAGACCTCACTCACCTAATGCATGCCTGGCCTAGTTTTGAAGTTGAAATGATATCGTTTTGTGTTGGCTTCCATTTGGTCACCCCATCTATAAACAAACCGTGACATAAAACTGATGGGCATCTGGATCTACTCCCGCTAGAAATCCAGGAGTGACTTCCGATGCTAACATTTCTGGCGCCGTTTCCAGGGATGAAATTGAAGATTTTCCCTGGGTAGAACGACAACGAGCTTCTGATTCTGAGGGTGCATCAGATATCAGAACGTTTGAAGATTGCACTTGCACCTGGCGACTCCTATGAGGTCATTACACCTGGTAATTCCTCTATTGCAGTGCCTCTAGCTACACCTGGTAGCACTTAGGAGACGCAAAGCTCAGTTCTGGTCTTTGATGGTGAATGAAGACTGGACACGCTCATTATAAATAGTATTCACCTGGCGAATCCACATTTAAATACTCCACCGGAGGGGATTCTGTTGATAGAAGGAAGTCCATGTCGAAGGGAAAGACTAGGTATCAGTTTATGAGCTTACTACATGAAGTTCTGTATTTCTTTATCAGCTCATTCTTCTCTTTCCCTTCATTTATAGAGAATTTTTTCCTTTTCTTTGTACATTCTGATGTCCCTGAGCCTCCTCTTATCCACTCATCCTTGGAAGAAGAAAGCATACCCTCTTCTTGTGTTGTAGATACTGATCTTGTGCCTTCGCCTCTGCCTATCCTTAAAGATGATATCTGTATCACACCTCCTCTTTGAGTTGAATGCCCTTGTAGTCCTGAGGAGGTTGCGGATAATTCACAGTCTTCTCAGGACTTGTTACCCCCTGTTTTTCCTACTGAGCCCTCCCAGCCTCTTGTTGAATCCCATGATCAACCCACCACTTTTCAAGTCAAAATCAGAAGTAGGTTGTTTAAACCTTTGCGGCTTCCATATCACCTTAACCCTTATCCTCATGATTTCTTTGAGTATCTTCCTCGATTTTCTGGGGAAGGTCATGTTACAGCTGAGAAGCATATGGAGGCCTTTGAGACCCTTATTGATCAGTTTGAGATCATTCACGAGGATGTTGTCATGAGGATGTTCTCATGTTCCCTGTCTGGAGATGTTGCAACGTGGTTTAGATGTCCGGAGACCGGTTCTATTGGTTCCTGGACCGAACTATACCATGTTTTTTTAAAAGGTTGGGGTGAGAACAAGTCCCTTGATCAATATTGGTTCGAGTTTAACGCCTTGAGGAGAGGGGAAGATGAAGCCTTGGTTATTTTCAATAGAATATTTTTTAGTGCTTATCATAGCATGCATGTAGAGATCAGACCCACAAAGACTGTTGCTATGGTATACTATATCATGGCTCAACATCTAGAGCTTGTCTTCCTCCTAAGAGAGAGGAAATCCTCATCATTGATACATCTGTTTGAGGATTCTATAGTGGTTGAAGCAAACATCAGGGCTAGCAGGTGGACTCATAAGAAGACATATTTGCATATACAGGAGGAAGAAGACTATCAGTTTGTTTCAGAATCTCAACAAGGATTTAGCAATTACGGATCAGATCTGGAACGAGAACCCAGAAGTGGTCATTATGACCTAGAGCCTGTTGCTCCTTTATTTGAATATCATCTTTCTGGGGTAAAGGCTGCAACTACAGAAGATCCAGAGTGGCTTATCGAGGATGAAGAGGGACATTCTTTTGTGAGTAGAGAATTCTTTGCAGAGGAGCATCCTGGTCTTCTGAAGCGGCCAGGGTTTTGTCATATTCCTCACCATACGATGGTCATACACATGGAGTCCTACATTTCATATTTCCTGAAATGTTCTATGAAGATTAATCCACCAATACTCGCAAGGGAGTATTGCATTATGGAAGATTTCCAAGACCACATTATAGAGCCTATTCCTTTATTGATTAAGGAAAGGCCATGGGTGGAAATCAGCTCTACTGGGCTTGTAGGAAGCACATAGCAGCATAAAGAGGAAGGGATTGGTAGACAACTCATCTCCTGTCCAGAGCCCGTTTTTGGGCAGGTGTCGTCTGGCATATACCAGCCTGCATTTGTCCTCCGCCCACTTGTGCACTCTAAAGGCAACGAAGAGGATTTTCCAGTCTTCATGGTAGATGCTCTGAGCAACTCTTTTGAAGAGATTATTGAAGATTTCTTGGATGCATTGGCATCTGCCCCCGACGAGCCTGTTGTCTCAAAATTAAACGAAGAAGCCATTGTGGAAGAGGATTGTTTTTTCTTCCTTCATGAGATTTCCCATGATGTATTTACATTTGGGATTGAAAGGGAGGATCGGGAGACCGTTCCCTGTTCACAAGATGGGGGAGTGCATGAAGAATATGAGGAAGAACCAGAAGAGCAACCAAGAACATATTTCATTCCAGAGTCAGTAAGAAAGCAGCCGCTGCCTAAGATCAGTGAGCCTACTTCAGTTATTCACCCACCTATGCTTATCCGAGATATTCGTCCATGTGTGAAAAATTGTGTAGCAGAAGAGGCTGTCTATCACCAATTTTCTAGAATTGGCCACTCATTCAATGACCCTGTCAGCAAATACATGGAGTGACATTTCCCTTATGCTTTGGAGCCGCCATATCCCACCTCAACTTCATCTTGTAAGGAGAAGTTGAAGAGTGTAACCGTTTTGCTGTCACGGTTACACCATCTGCTGATGATCATTGACAGAAGGAAGGAGCTTCTATCTAGGAAGCTGCTTGAATGGCTATGGTGGAAATCTGCTTTCACCTAGCCCCATCTGAAGTATTTTATTAGCATTAGGACTATATATAAATAAGCTTTTTCGAGCATGTATTTTATTTTGTTTTGCTTTATTTTTTTGGCCTATATTTTCAGAAGCGGGATGTTTTGAGCTTGACTCCATAGCCCAACAACAAAGCACTGAAGCTGCAGAATGAGTTCTTAGAGCATCACAGGGACGACTCTATCCCCCATGGAGCCTAATGTTAGCGAAATTTCTTGTACAGGGATGTTTTCCTCTCCGATTTGAGGTCTCTGATGTAAACACATGGAAGTGGGATTTTGAAAGCCGGTCAAGTGAGTTTTATTCAAAGGCTGCAACCATAAGCATCGAGCGCAGCTCGCAGAAGAAGTCCAGTTCGGGCTAAAATTAAGCGACGAAACAGATCGACGGTCATCGAGATTTCGGGGCTATAAAGTTACCCGATATATAGTGTCAGAAAAAGCGCCCCTATTTCAAGACTAAGTCTGGGTCGTCCGATCCAGTGGCACGTGGCACAGGATCTAGTCAAGTCGGCATATCGGCAGTCGAGAGTTCAAGGGGTAAGAGTCCTCCGTCATTTCATATTTTGAAACCCCGAACCCCGAAATGCCGATAAGTGCCTTTGAAGCTGGGCCTGTGGTCCTAGCACCCGGACACGTCAAGCAAGCCTGATCACAGAGGCACCCCTCTTCTAGCATCAAATTCCATCTCGACCGTTCCTCTGGAGGACACGCGGTGTACATCCATGTTCTCACGGTTTGATCAATCAGGATTTTAAGAAGCGTTGCATCATGAACTCCTAGTGCCAGAAATCTTGAAAGAGTCTAGACCGTCCATCTAAAGGACACACGGCACAATAGCGGACCCCCTTTTGTCACATCTTCTACTCCCTCCGCTTACTGCCTTCCACCATGTGTCTTTCCCCTGCCACATCTCCTGCTCCTCTTCTACCTTTCGCTACCACCCACCTGTACCTCCATACTCTACGCCACTTCCACCTGTGTTGTGTCCTCAGTCCCCAACCTATCGCATTGCGGCCTCTTTGTCACTTTCTCGCGATGCATCGCCTCACCATCTAGTGTCCCAGCCTCCGTTTCTTCACCACCTTGTGCTTCCACCTCAACGCCTCTCATCTCACCCTCATCCATGTCCTCCATAGGGGTCCCCTCATAGTAGTCCGACAAAGAAGCATCCAAAGAAAATCCGCCACGTTGTTCGAATACAAAGTTGACCGAGGCCATTCCCAATCCCAAGGAAGTAGTTATTGTGGTAGTTGACGGTGGTTGAACGTTGTCCTCTTCCATAAATAGAAGGCCAAGAGAGGACCAAGCGTAGAGGCAGACTGACAACCCATCCTGATAGAGATTGCATCTGACGAATGGCTGCATGGGCAGTCTGTCCATCGTCTTCATGCACCGCCTGATAGAGAAGCTCCTCAACGTCAAGCATTGAATTCATGATATGACTGCGCCTTCAACGCCTGAGTCAGCTCTAAGTATATGTAGGAATTTTTGCCATTTTGTAAGGATCGATGGTAGAGAAGAGCTCCCTACTGTAAAGTTTAACAGACATCCTAGTTTGTTGGATATGCATCTGTATTTGAGATATCTTGTTTTATGACAGATAGTTTTTCTCGCTCCATCTAATTTTCGTCTCATGCTTAGAGAGTTCACGATTGACTGAGTCACGCGAATTATTGCAGTTCTGTTATGATAAATGATTTATTGTTGTATTATTGTATTCTCTGGTTTTCTGTATTTAAGTGCAAGAAAACCTTGTGTTTGGATGCCTTCTTCTACAGTCTGTTAGGAACCTGTCGTTTGTAACAGACCTTCGCACTCTTTCATATAAGTCTTCCGCCTGTTCACCCTTTACTACAACTCACTATCTGAAGTTTATATAAGACCTCACTCACCTAATGCATGCATGGCCTAGTTTTGAAGTTGAAATGATATCGTTTTGAGTTGGCTTCCATTCGGTCACCCCATCTATAAACAAACCGTGACATAAAACTGATGGGCGTCGGGCTCTGCTCCCGCTAGAAATCTAGGAGTGACTTCCGACGCTAACAGTACCAACTACTCATCATGGAAATCACTAATGATGCAATCAACGCATCAACAGAGGATAGCGACACATAACATAAATAACGTAGCAGATTAGCACATCATAATATCTTTAAGCAATTTACAACAACATTCAATCAGATAATGAATATAAAATGATTACCCTCCCATCCTACCCTGCAAGGTTAGGACCTCTAGGACACATAATAAACACTCAATCCTAGGTTCCAATTGATTTTAACCATTTAAGGTCTCAGGGATGACAAATGTTTTGAGCAAAAAGGAGGTGTCTACATCCCACTAACCCAATCAATCCAAGCAACTAGCTAAATCAACAACATCTATGATCGTCTATTTCATCAATCCATCAATCCTAAACACCAATTAACCATGGCGCAAGGATAATCATTATTGTTATCAATCATACATCAACATTTAATTATTCTCTATGTGAGAGAGTAAACAACTCTAGAACAATCACATGTCAACTTAATTAATGGCGCAAGAGAAAACTAGTAACTAAATCAATCATATATCGACATAAATTCACAACGCAAGATTAATTAGCAACTAATTCATGAATCAAGAGTGATCAACATTAAACTCAAAGGTGCAAGAGAATGTAAATTATTCATCAATCATACAACGACAAAGGTTGAGGTGCAAGGGTAATCACTTTGTTTTTATGGAAGAGAAGTGAACATCTATTTTATTTCAAGGTGCACAACAAATGCTATTACAACATGCATCATATCATTCAAAGGCGCAAGTTAATTACAACATGCATCACATCCTATATTAACATAATTTTAAAGGTGCAACCCAAAGAATAGGTATCTCAATGGTCGTTACACAATTTAACCTTTTGATCCATATTGCAAGCGTTCTATGAGTTGAATGTGTAAGGTCCGACAAATACTCCTTATGATGTGTCTACACCACTCACATAATAAGTTAATATCAAATAGGAATTAATAAAGAATCTACGACAAGGCCATCTAACCAAATTACCTTTTCCTTAAGAACTCCACAATAATTAGTACTCACCATTTAACATGTCCCCCTCCCATAAAATTTAAGAAACATCAATACTTACCAACTATCCATGGTTTCCTTTCTTAAGAATGTAATTAGCATTTATTTAATTGCTATCTACACAAGCCCTACAAGAATTACATGTATACCCTTATTAAGTCCGTAGTCAAATCGACTTGTGATAAAAGTGGGATATCACATTTCATTACTAACTTTAACACTAAATCCAATCCTTGTTCATGACCAACTATTCTAAGGATTCATTGAACGGAGTAAAGAGTGGAATCTCCATAGTGGGGAGGTTTAAAATTCAATAAACCTAAGTTCTATTAGATTCTCGTAAAAGGAGATATTTCTGGGCATCAGTTTCATATCTAATCAAGTTCTTCCAATGAGAACAATAATTTTGAACAAAACACATGTATTGACATCGCTAAATAAAACATTAACCTTACTCATTTATATTGACAAAACACAAACTTTATTTAGTTCTATTGACAAATAAGAACATTAACATTTCTCATTCTAAAAACAATACACATTAACTTTCCTCATTTCTAAAGACAAATAAAAACATTAAACCTTCTTGATTCTAGAGACCAACAAAAACATTAACTTTTCCCCTTACTAATAACAATTAAAAGAATTGACTTTTCTCATTCTAAAGACAATAAAAACCTTAATTTTTCTCAACCAAATTTCCAAGAACAAGGGTTAATAATCTTTCAAGTTTGCTGACAAGGAACACTAATCCTCTCGCTATTCACCCGGGGTACTTTATTAGGTTCCGGGACCACCAACGGAATTGACTAGGTAGGTAAAGAAGGTGAAAGAATTGCACATAGTTCAACTGGTGCTTTAATGACGGAAGGGAGTAAATGGGTATTTCACGCATTCTGTGCAGGAAATTTGGGTAGGGTTAAACGTATGGGATCACATGGTAAATACAGAGAGTGAATGGGTAATTTAGATGGAAATCGTGTGGAGTAAAATGCCTGGGATCTCCTGGTAAAAGCGCAGAGAGGCAAGGTAATTGCATGGAAATCAAGTGGAGTAAAAGAACATGGTATCTCTTGGTACAAACATAGAGAGACATAAAAAAAAATTATGGGAAAGGGAATGACATTGGGCTTAAGATCTCCACAAAAAAAAATGCAGGGGTTGAAGGATCAGATCCTATCACTGAGAGGGGGGGGCATGAATTAGTGACACAATAATTTTATCAATTTTCTTTTATTTATCTAAACATAATTTTGACACAATATTTTATCATGGAACCCAATTGGGAAAAATGAAAAACGCTTTTCTACTAACTGCAAAATTTGTTTTACATGTTACATAGAAGGAAGATATTCTTCATTTTCGATTAGAACCAACTGATCAAGATGCACCCACACCCTTTTTCACCAACACCAACTGGTAGGAGGCAACGACCCCCTATTTAGTCAACTACAACTAATAAGGAAGCACCAACTCCCTTTTCAGGCACCAGCCTACCCTTGCACCACCCAACCACCCTTAATTTCTGAATCTCGTTAACTTTTGTTATCATTCACTCGATTGCATAACTGCTTTGTCTCCTTTTGTTCCTGATATTCAATAAGACATTGACAAGCACCTTAGAACTAATAGTTCTTCATCTTGGACTCTACTTCTATTTTGATCTTCTTTACTTGACTACAGAGACACTTTCTTCTCGCCACTCTTTCTCGTTTATATATTCTTCAAAACAGAGTGAGTGTGAAACACTGTGTCCTTTTGTTTGGACCATATCACCTCTTCGTTTAACTTAACCATAATCACATTTTATTATTCTTACCGTGAAGGCTTTTCATAAATTGATCACAGATATGGATCAATCTCATATTTTAACTCGATCCCTAATATTTGCAAATATTGCAGGAAATGAAGTTCTGCTGAGGTGCTTCCTTCAAACCATTACATGTGACTGATAACACAAAACCACATGCTTATCAAATTTAACGAGGTATTATGTTTTGCTTTTTAAATATATTATACCATATGACCAATGGTAGTAACCATATGCTAGGGCAAATGAGTGCTTGAGCTCTTTATTAGAATCAACGGTCACGATTTAATCTCCCGACGATGGACGACTGTCGGGACTTCGGGACTTCGCCCTTCATAACTTCAGGACTTGCAACATGTCAAATATCCCACAACAGATTTCATTGAATAGATTAGACGGTTCATGTTTACTTCGAGGAA
>SNQJ01S0161660.1:24690-39410 GCA_010110895.2 Picea sitchensis
AAACATAATTTTGACATAATATTTTATCGTGGAACATAATTGGTAAAAACCACAAGCACTTTTCTATTAACTGCAACATTTGTTTTACATGTTACATAGAAGGGAGATATTCTTCCTTTTCGATCAACACCAATTGATCATGATGCACCCACACCCTTGCTCACTAGTGCCAACTGGTAGGAGGCAACGACCCCCTGTTTAGTCAACTACAACTGACAAGGAAGCACCAACTCCCTCTACAGGCACCAACCTACCCTTACACCACCCAACCACCCTTAATTTATGAATCTGGATAACTTTTGTTATCATTCAATGGATTGCATAACTGTTTTGTCTCCTTCTGTTCCTGATATTCAATAAGATATTGACATGCACCTTAGAACTAACAATTCTTCATATTGGACTCTACTTCTATTTTGATCTTCTTTACTTGAATACAAAGACACTTTCTTCTTGCTACTCTTTCTCGTTTATATATTCTTCAAAACTGAGTGAGTGTGAAACACTGTGTCCCTTTGTTTGGACCATCACACCTCTTCGTTTAAATTAACCATAATCATAGCTTATTATTCTTACCATGAAGGATTTTAATAATTTGAACACAGATATGGATCAATTTCATCTTTTAACTCGATCCCTAATCTCTACAAATATTGCAAGAAACTGAGTTCTGCTGAGGCGCTTCCTTCAAACCATTACATGTGACGGATAACACAAAACCACGGGCTTATCAACTTTAGCAACGTATTATGTTTTGATTTTTAAATCTCTTATACCATATGACCAATGGCGATAACTAGATGCTAGGCGAAATGAGCGCTTGAGCGCTTTATTAGAATCAATGGTCACAATTTAATCTCTTGATGATGGACGACTGTCGGGACTTCGGGACTTCACGCTTCAGAACTTCGAGACTTGCAACATGTCAAATCTACCGCAACGTATTTTTTCAGATAGATTAGACAATTCATGTTTACTTCGCAGAACCAGATCAATGGTTAGATTCGATCCTTACATATATATCATTTTACTGCTTTAATATGATGGATGGAACTTAATCAGGCATTGAGATTGATGGATACCATTTACTCCGAGACTTTAACTATTCTACTTACATTATCCTTCCAATGTAATATGATCAACGATTGAGAATACACCCAAAGTGATCTTCAAATCGGATGACTCATGTACACTTCGGGACTTTGACATTTGGGACTTCGAGACTTAGGGAATCTTCTGGTGGCGAAACTCCTGAAGTAAAACTCACAGAGTGATGTAACTTGCTTACATGGTCTATCACATGTCCTTACTAACCTGTTTTGCTGACGTATATCTCCCACATGTATTTTCTGACATGGTATGCCACATGTCCTCTTGAATTGAATGGTTGAGGCTTACTTTGGATGATATGGTGGTCGAGAATTTATTTCGGCTCTCTGGCTCTCCGGGCTTCGGGAATTTCAAATTTCAAAATTTCTGGAGCGTAACTTCCTCAAATATTTAGAACTGAAGTAAATGATGTTTGTTTGATCAAGATATTTAATCAATAACTCGATTTGAATGCAATGCTGCTTTGTCTTGGTTCAAATCCAACGGACTTAAATACAATCGACGCAGATCAACAATCAAGGATGATTGTGGAACCATAACTTGCGAGTCATTTAACTCGTCACCTGAGCTCCACAAATTGAAGTTGTGCATTTGTTGGTTAGTCAACCACAGTCGTCGATATTTGAAGCTATAAGATCTGACGGTCTTGACTAATTGCAGGATTGGAAATAGCATGATGTTTAATTCTCCTTTCACTCTCCGCAATCTAACCCTACCATAGATTTAGCGATTACGCATCCAACGGTCACGATTTAATCCGACTTAATCTGATCATTTTTTGGATCAACCATAGTCGTCAATATTTGAGTTTATGAGATCTGACGATCTAGACCGATTGCGGGATTGTAACCAGTGAGTCGTTTAATTCTTCTTTCACTCTCCGCAATTCATCCCTGCCGTTGATCTGGAGATTTCACATCAACAATCTTGAATTGATCTGATCTTTGACTAATCCCCAATGATTCTTCTAAGATTCACCGTTCCATCTCTTTTGATCTTTGATATTCATTTGCTAACCCTCATGAGATTTTATCTCTGCATATCTTCCAACTGTTTGACATCAGTCATTATATGCTAATTGTTATACTATTGATATTAATGATAATTCGTCATACCAACTTATCATCACATCAAAGACATCGATTGTTGACATCAATGACAATACATCAATTAAACTATGTCCAACAGGGGTTAGATGGCAAGCTAGGAGAATTCCCCACAGTGAATAATCCACGAAATTTGAGCCTACGAATTCACAAATTCGGAGTTTGGAAATTTCGAGTAAAAGTAGAAGGCTCGACAAATTTCCCCACAGTGAATAAACAATGAATATGAGTCTACGATTTTTCAAATTCAGAGTGTAGAAATGCTGACTGAAAAGTAGAAGGTTGGGTGAGTTTCCTCATAGTGAACAAACAACAAATATGAGACGACGATTTTGCAAATTCGGAGTGTAGAAATGTTGAGTGAAAGGTAGAAGGCTGGGCGAATTTCCCCACAATGAACAAACAACAAATATGAGCCTACAATATTGCAAATTCAGAGTGTAGAAATGTTGAGTGAAAGGTAGAAAGCTGGGCGAATTTCTCCACAGTGAATAAACAACGAAATTGAGCCTACAATTTTACAGTTTAGAGTGTAGAATGCAGAGTAAAAATAAAATAGAATGCTAGGCGAAAACATTTTGGGAGACGAGATAAAATTTACTGGGTGAAGGTTCCATAAAAATGTAGAGGAAAAAATTCTTGTGTGACGGTGCCATAAAAATGCAGATGTAACTAATGTTTCAGAGCTTCAGCTTCGCCAGGGAGGAAATGAATTAGACAAGCAATGAAAAACCCATTAAAAATTTAGTGCGAGGGTTTTTCCAGGGAGAAAAACAACACAGCCAAAGGATTAGCTTACACAAATTTCAAGGAACAATGCAAACCAATAGCATTTAAAATTTAGGGTTTGGGTTTTGCTAGCGGGAAAGAAAATCAATAAGCAAGGTGAAAGCATAAGGCTGGGGGTTTTTATCATAGAGAAATGCATACAAAAGACGCGATCACCACAACTACATGATTAATTTAAATCTCAAAAAAAATTTAAAACCTTGAATATAATTCCCATCAATGCATATGTGATAAGATTAACTACATTTTAATTTGAAGAAGGTGAAGAATCCAAAGTTGTTACTACCATAACCGAAGGTGAAGAATCCGAAGTTGTTATTCCGTGCTTGCGCTCCCTCCTGTCTCCCGCTTTCCAACTGTGAAGACCTCACTGATACCTCCCAGCCAACACTACTGGTAATATTCTTCCCCCTTAGCCCCCCGAGCCGCAAAGGGGCCATGCACAAACACAACCATAAAACTCTAGCTCCCATCTTGCCTCACAAGGTCGAGCTACCACTCTCTCTCTCTCTCTCTCTCTCTCTCTCGATCTGGGTATCCCAACTCTCACAAGTAAAATCAGTCAAATAAATTTCGACAACATAAATTTACGCATACCAGTCATGATCCATTCCTCTTCTCAACTATTATTTTTATAGAATTTTTCTTAGTGACCACTTTCCATTTGCACATTTAATTCATTTTATTAAAAATTAATTCGGAATTATTCCCCCCGTACACTTGTCACCTGTTCCCATAGTTTCACCAATAAATTCACTTATTTAATTTAATTAAATGTCAAATTCCCTCACCCATCCTAAAATCACTCCTAAAATTACTCCTAGTTGTCCCTTTATTCCCTTTATTTCCTTTTTAATGTCCACGACCTTTCTAAAACTTGTGTTTAATTTAGGAAAGTTCTTTAGTTATACTATACTAGATTCCTTTATATGCTTCCACATTCCTTTTTACATTCATTTCCTTTCTTATCTTAGTTCCAATTTAGCATTTCTTGCACATAATCAATAATTAAATCTTTAGATAAAATATTTCTCCTTTTTAATTCTTAACTTGTTTTTTCTTCATCCCTCTTTTATTTAATTTATTAATTAGTTTTAGCCTTCTTACCCAATTTAGAATTAGGTTTAAAATATTTAAACTAGGCTTAGAATTTTTAAGGGGGTTTTATAATTAATAAAGTTACCCATTTATTAATTATTTTAAAGTCCGACAATAGTAAAAAAAAATTATTGTTTTATAGGAACCTAGGTTCATTGGCTCACCTTTATTAAAAAATCACGACATGCCCTTCAAGATGCACTCTGTGCTCCAAGGGTGCCACTCACCTTTATTCAATTTTTAATTATGTGATATGCCCTTCAAGACGCACTACGTGCTCCAAGGTTGCCACTTGCCTTTGATTGATTTTGGTAGTTGTCCAACCCTTAGAGTCAATACTCCATCAAGCGACCTTGTGAAAGACTAAGGGCCTCTAAGGAATAAGGACCCTGCCTTATTGCACACCCATTAGAATATGTGCAAGTGACTGTCTCAGTTTTCCCTCATGGCATCGTGGATCTCTTGAACTAGGTAATCGTTAACCTACAATCCTACAATTCGAGCCACAGAGAGAGTGCTAGTAGGCTGTGGTAGGGATGATGCCACACCTATCCTTGAATATCTGGTTGTTGTGCATGGCCCCTTTACTCCTTGTGTGATTTTGATTAGGAAGAAATCATCGGCCTGCATCCATCAACGAAACCCGTCAATGATCCATAAACAACATCATAATGTACCCGATCACATGGCACATATGCATAAATAGAAATACCCAAACCGCATACAGTCCACTCCCTGACTCAATCTGGAGCCCAGGGAGGTCCATTGATTCCATTGACATCCTCAATCAGTCAAGTGTCCTGCACACATAGGAGAAAATTGTCAATAGAACCTGTCTATACATATATATCAAATAACATAACATCATAATCTAACAACATCATCATCAAAATCCATAAGTGAAATAGACAAACATTTACAAAACTGGATCACTTTCACGCAAGTTTCCTCAAAGAATAAGTCAAATCATGTGCGTGCAAGAGAAGGATTATACATACACCCCCTCTTGGTTTAAATTTCATCCTGAAGTTTCACAGTATATGTGCAGTAAATAAAGTATCTGACAAGATCTAAATGTTTAACTATCAAACAAAAATGGAAACTATTGGTGCATATCATATGCGTTCTCCCAGGTAGTCGAGTGTGGACTATAATTGTCCCATTGGACCTTGACCTGATCAACTGTTCGACTTTGTATATGTCGAATGCGATGGTATAGAATGCGGATTGACTCCGCCATGAGTGAAACCTTGTCCGACACCTGTAAGGAACTCATGTCAATCACATGTGTAGGATCACTAACATAATGTCTCAAAATAGATACATGAAAAAAATTGTGCATACTCCTCAAAGAATCAAGCAAGGCTAGTCTATAGGCCATGGCCCCCTTCCTTTACACAACTTCAAAAGGTCCCACAAACCTAGGAGAGAGTTTAACACCCTTTCCAAACTTGATTGAACTCTTGTGCAGTTTCACCTGCAATAAGATTGGATCACCAACTTCATAACTATGGTCAACGCGATGCACATCAACAAAACTCTTCTGTCGATCCTGTGCTTCTTTATCCTTTGTCTTATCATTAGCATTTTTTCTTCCATTTCTTGGATCACTTCTAGTCCTACCAAGACCCTATCCTCAATTCGATCCCATCTCAAAGGTGTCTGACATGTTCATCTATAAAGAAACTCAAATGGTGCCATCTTAATGGTTCTTTGATAATTGTTGTTGTATGCAAACTCTACCAGTGGCAAGAAATCCCCCCAACACTTCTATTGGTCCATCACGTACATATGAAACATATCTTCCAAGATTTGATTCGTTCTTTCTGCCTTCCCATCTCTCTCCAGGTGATATGTGGTACTAAAATTAAGTTGGATTCCCAAGGCCTCTTGGAAACTAGTCCAAAATCGTCTTGTGAACACTGATCCTTGATCGGATATGATCCTCTTAGGCATGCCATGCAATCTCACAATATCACTGATTAAAACTATAGCTATGTCTAGCTCTTGATACACCATATGCACAGGGATAAAATGTTCACTCTTCATCAGAGTGTCAACTACCACAAAAATTGAGTCGTGCCTCCTTGTCGTCAACGATAATCCAACAATAAATTCCATCGAAATGACCTCCCATTTCGATTCCGGAATAGCGTGAGGTTGTAGTAATCCTGCTAGATGTCTATGCTCAGCCTTCACCTACTGACATTCTAGACATGTCGCCACATAGTTGACTATGTCCGCCTTCATTCCTTTCTAGAAGAATAAGGATTTAAGGTATGCCCTCATCTTCGTGACTCTTGGTTGAGCCATGTACACTACTCTATGAGCTTCGTTTAATATCAAACTTCTCAAATCGTCATTAGGTGGTACGCAAATCCTGTTATTATATCTCATTAATCCGTCGTTTTCAACAGTAAATCCCACAATTTTTGGTACCAACATGGTGTTTTGTTCGATATTTTCCTTAACCTCTTTATACTAGTCATCGTCGCATTGTCTATTTAGAATCGTTTCACGAAGATTCGTCTGAAGAGGTATCACCGAAAATATGCATGGTCTCCGACTCAATGCATCTGCCACTCTGTTCACTGTTCCTTTTATGTAGGTAATCTCAAAATCATACTCGCTAAGTATTTTTGACCAATGCCTTTGTCGCGTGTTCAAGTCACTTTGCGTAAAAATGTGTTGCAAACCACAGTGGTTCATTTTTAGTTTGAATTTCCATCCAAGTAGGTAGTGTTTCCATACTCTCAAGGAATACACAATGGATAACAACTTCAAATAGTGCATCGCGTAGTTCTACTCATGCTTTCTTAGTTTCCTAGAGATGTAAGTGATCACTCGATCATCTTGCAACAAGACTCTGCCTAAGCCTTCCTTGGATGCGTATGTTCATACTAAGAAGTCTACATCCATGTCAGGGAATTTTAGTATCGACGTTGTCGTCAACAGCTCCTTGAGCCTTCGAAATGCTTCCATGCATTTATCAGTCCATACAAACTTCTTTTTTTTCTTCTGCAATTCCATAATTGGATTTGCTATCTTTGAAAAACCTTTGACGAACTGTCGATAATATCTTACTAAAACCACGAAGCTACATACTTTAGGTACATTCGTCGGTGCATGCCATTCCATAAAAGTCTCTACCTTTGTTGGATCCACAATGATACCTTCGTCGGAGATAACATGCCCTAAATAATGAATCTTCAATTGATAAAAAGAGCATTTCGACAGTTTCCCATATAATTTGTTCTCTCGTAAGAATTGTAGTACCAAGCACAAATGTTCGTCATGTTCTTCCATCGTTCGAGAATATATCAAGATGTCGTCACTGAATACATGAAAAATCTTGTCCAAGTATTCTTGGAACACCCCATTCATCAAACTCATGAATACCCCTGGGGAGTTTGTCAGTCCAAACAGTAAAATGGTAAACTTGTAATGTCCAAACCTCATCTTGAATGTGGTCTTAGGAATGTTTTCCTCTTTTATCCGTAACTGGTGGTATCCTGATCTCAAGTCAATTTTTGAAAACACCATCATGCCTTTCATTTGATCAAACAAATCATCTATTCTTGGCAATGGATATTGGTTCTTGATTGTTGCCTTGTTCAATTAACGGTAGTCAATGTAGAGTCTCCACGACCCTTCCTTCTTCCATATGAAAATAACAGGTGCACCCCAAGGTGACACACTTGGACGTATAATTCCTAGGTCCAAAAACTCTTTTATTTTCATTTTCAACTCCTGTAACTAAGGGGTCGAAATCCCATAAGGTGTCCTTGCTATCGGTTTAGTTCTAGGTTTTAAGTCGATGTTAAATTCCAACTCTCTTTCGGGCAACAAACCGGGTAACTCTTTTTGGAACACACCTGCAAACTCTCATACTACTGGAAGGTTTTCTAATCCTTCTTCCACGCCCTTTTCATTCAACGCTAGGATTGCATATAGATTTCATCCCTTGCACATACTCTTCCATAGTTGTAAGGAAGAGATGAACCTTATGGAAACTCCTTGGTTTCTTCCTACAATCACTCATCTTTGTCCCTCGTCATCAGTCAAATTCAACTGTTTTGTCTTACAATTGAGTATCGCATCATGTGATTCCAACCAGTACATACCGATCATGATGTCACAAGATCCTAATATCATGATGTACAGGTTGTACTTCGTGAAAAAATCTCCCAGGTTAAGGCTACAGTCTGTAACCTTTCCTCCAACCTTCTGCTTGGCTCTTGAAGCCTTGTCCATGCAGATAAACTCCTCCTATTCGACTACCTTTACCTTAATTCTCTTTAGCGTTGCACTAGAAATAAATCTCTCTGTACCACTTGGATCTATCAAAATAATAAAGGTCTGGCCAACGATTGTACCTAATGTCTCAAGAACAGTAGACTGGTGCTCGGCCTGGCGGTTATTCACCACGGCAGGAATCCAGTGGGCCTTTCCAAAATCTCGTACTATAGTGTGTCCAGCTGACCCGACTGCTCTGGTCCTCTCAACTGGACAGTCACGGTGGGAATGTGGCTCTCCACATGTTCAAAATCCACTCTTCGGTCTAGTACTCATGGTCCCCGAAGTAGAATTTGATGGCCCACTATCCTAGAACCTTGGTTTATTATGTTGAATAGGCTTGAGTCATTGCTACTACAGACAACGTTGTTGCTATTTTTGTGTTCCTCTATAGGGAGTTCATTGCTGACACGCCGTTCGTGGTGGTGGCATGAACGTGGATCCTATCAGAGTGTCTCAATATCTTGAGGGATGTTTAGTTGGTGTCTGATGCTTCTGCACACCAGATGTCACTTGTCCCATCAGTCTCACAGCATCCATGCTCTGACCCCCATATATGAGATCTTCCTCAACTATGAGGGCCTTCTGGAAAACATTGTGCAACTTTGAGGCATTATGATCCTCACCTTCACACAAATGTTGACGTTAAGGCTGAACACAAACTTGTTGATATTAATCTTATCGGTGTTCAGATGTGGAGCATACCTAAGCAACTCCATGAAATGGGCCTCATACTCGGGCATCGTGTGACCACCCTTCGTAAGTAGCTGAACTCATTGAGATGAATCTTAATGAATTCCTCAGACAAATACCTCTCCTAGAACCACTCCTTGAACAGTTCCCATGACATGTCTTCGACGACCATGTTCAGTTGTGGGAGGAGTGTCTTCCACCATAGAAGAGGGCTCCCCTTAAATTGAAAGATCTCCATGCAGACCTTTATGTTGGAGGTGGAGTCATGAAGTGAAAAATACATTTCCATGTTCTCCAACCATGCCTCGACGGATGCGTTGTCCATGGCACCCAAGAACTCGGGAAACTTGACCTTCTCTAGTTCTCGATGAACACTACCAGTACTTGCTGGGGTACGTTGTGAACCCTCAGGGGTTATAGGTTCCCTAGCCTCATCTCTATCCAAACTACTAATCAAGGCCTCTGACATCCTCTAAAAGGACCTCATCAACCCAACCACATCCCCTACAACTATTTTTTCATGTCCAATGACATGTTCTTCTCCTTTGGGATCAGACCCCTATGGCATGGATGCTACTAGAGGTGTCGTACCTCCTCCCCTAGCACCATGTCGTCTTCCTTCGCGATGTCCTCTAACCATGATTACCCACACGATTACAATTCAATTTAATTAGTGATAAATTATTAATCAATTTTTTATATAGTGGAAGGCGTAATGATCCCCATTCGCAGGTTTGAACCTGCTCTGATACCATAATGTAACAACCCTCTGTTACGCCTAAGAAAAGTCGAATCATAAAAGGTAAAAAAAAAAATTGCATTAAGACATTAACATCAACACATGATCATGGAAGAGCCTATTCAACAACATCATAAGTAAAGTAGTACCAGCTACTCATCATGAATATCACTAACGACGCAATCAATGCGTCAAAGAAGGATAATGACACATAACATAATTAGCGTAGCATATTAACACGTCATAATATCTTGAAGCAATTTACAACAACATTCAATCAGATAATGAATATAAAATGACTACCCGCCCATCCTACCTTGCAAGGTTAGGACCTCCAGGGCACATAAGAAATGCTCAAGCCCAGGTTCCAATTGATTTTAACTATTTAAGGTCTCAGGTTTGGCGACTGTTCTGAGGAATAAGGAGGTGTCTACATCCCACTAACCCAATCAATCCAAGCAACTAGCTAAATCAACAACATCTACGATCATCTATTTCATCAATCCATCAATCCTAAACATCAATTAACCATGGTGCAAGGGTAATAATTATCGTTATCAATTATACATCAACATTTAATTATTTGTTGCGCACGAGAGTAAACAAATCTAGAACAATCACATGTCAACTTAATTAATGGTGCAACATAAAACTAGTTACTAAATCAGTCATATATCGACATAAATGAACGACGTAAGATTAATTAGAAACTAATTCATGATGCAAGAGTGATCAACATTAAACTCAAAGGTGCAAGAGAATGTAAATTCTCCATCAATCATACAACGAAAAGGGTTGAGGCGCGAGGGTAATCACTTTATTTTTATGGTGCAAAAGTGAACATCTATTTTATTTCAAGGTGCACAACAAATGTTATTACAACATGCATCACATCATTCAAATGCGCAAGACTAATTAACAGTAATTTCAATGGTGCAATAGAATAAAAAAACTTAATCAATCGTGTATTAACACAATTTTAAAGGCACAACCCAAAGAACAAGTATCACAATGGTCGTTACGCAGTTTAACCTTTCGATCCATATTGCAAGTGTTATATGAGTTGAATGTGTAAGGTCCGACAACTACTCCTTATGATGTGTCTACACCACTCACATAATAAGTTAAGATCGAATACAAATCAATAAAGAAGCTACGAAAAGACCATCTAACCAAATTACCTTCTCCTTAAGAACTCCAAAATAATTAGTACTCACCATTTAACATGTCCCCCTCCCTTAAAATTTAAGAAACATCAATACTTACCAACTATCCATGGTTTCCTTCCTTAAGAATGTAATTAGCATTTATTTAATCGTTATCTATGCAATCCCTACAAGAATTACATGGATACCCTTATTAAGTCCGTAGTCAAATCGACTTGCGATAAAAGTGGGATATCACATTTCACTACTAACTTTAACACTAACTCCAATCCTTGTTCACGACCAACTATTCTAAGGATTCATTGAACGGAGTAAAGAGGGGAATCTCCATAGTGGGGAGGTTTAACATTCATTAAACCTAAGTTCTATTAGATTCTCGTAAAAGGAAAGATTTATGGGCATCAATTCAAGATCTAAACAAGTTCTTCCAATGAGGACATTAATTTTGAACAAAACACATGTATTGACATCATTAAATAAAACATTAACCTTACTCATTTATTTTGAAAAAACATAAACTTTACTCAGTTCTATTGACAAATAAGAACCTTAACATTTCTCATTCTAAAGACAATACACATTAACTTTTCTCATTTCTAAAGACAAATAAAAACATTAACCCTTCTCGATTCTAGAGACCAACAAAAACATTAACTTTTCTCCTTACTAATGGAAATTAAAAGCATTAAATTTTTTCATTCTAAAGACAATAAAAACCTTAACTTTTCTCAACCAAATTTCCAAGAAAAAGGGTTAATAATACGTCAAGGTCGCTGAGAGGGCACAATCATCCTCTCGCTATTCACCCGGGGTCCTTTATTAGGTTTCAGGAGCACCAGTAGAGTTGACTAGGTAGGTAAAGAAGGTGAAAGAACTACACACAGTTCAACTGGCCTGTTTAATGATGGAAGGGAGTAAATGGGTACTGCATGCGTCCTGTGTAGGAAATTTGGGTAGGGTAAAATGTATGGGATCACATGGTAAATACCCATAGTGATAGGGTAATTTACATGGAAATCGTGTGGAGTAAAATTCCTGGGATCTCTTGGTAAAAACACAGAGAGGCAAGGTAATTGCATGTAAATCGAGTGGCGTAAAAGCCCATGGTATCTCTTGGTAAAAATGCACAGAGACAAAATCATTTTTGTTGGGAAAGGGAATGACATTGGGCTTAAGCTTTCCACATAAAAAAAACATAGCGGCTAGATAGTGTTATCACCGAAAGTCACACTTTGACTGCTAAAGCGTAAGCTCAACACCCATCAGAATGTAAAAGATAATTTTGGTTTTGAATAGGTGGATCAACAAGATGGAGAAAGAAAGGGAGAGGGTAGCAAACTGCATATTAGTAGGCTACACCAATGGGAAGTGGAGTCACAAACATTCTACTCATCGAAGGCACTGAAGCTGCTCAACATAAAACGAGATTATATGTTGATAGGTGGAAGAATGAAGAAGGAAAACATAAGATAAAATTTTCACTAAACAAATATCCTCTCAATTTAATGAATCAACAAATACTTGAATATAAACAATGACTAATGGGAAAAATACAGTAGATTCTCTGCTTCTTAGGGATCCATAAATCATTGGCAGCGTTTGATCCTCAAATATGCAATATATTCAAATAAGAAGATATATAAACAAAATAATTACAATCTGAAATCACAACTCTCATGAGTCTCCAATAGTAGTAATTCTTACAATCATAAAATTCCCACAAGCTTACAAATGAACACACACAGGAAAATTGCATGCTCCTACTCTCTCTAGCCTCTCCTGGCTCATGAATCCTCTTCTCCAAGAGATCTATCCTTCCTTAAATAGAAAATAGAATCCAAATAACCTTAGGAGGTCGAATCCCATCTCTTCCATTGGATTCTAAGCCTTGGATATAGGTGGAAACAATCAAAGAGACAAAAATCCAACAAACTACTAATTTTCAGGAATTTGTTGGAAGTCATTAATAAATTGTTTCCACCTCATTGCATGAGGCCTTTGATGGAGATAAAATTAAGTCCAGGTGTCCCTTGACATCTAAATGATCCTTGAGAATCCATTCGAATACTCCTTGACAGGTGGCAACCTCCCAACAAGGCGAATATCAAAATTGTGACCGCTACAAGAAATTTCGTAGCGTCGCTGTAAAATAGTTGTGCACATTCAGTAGCACCACTTATATGTCTAATATATATCAAACCATAACACATTTTTAAAAACTAAGAGAGATTTTTGTTATTTGTTATGTGATGAACAAAAACCTCCTCCAGTTTTCAAAAATACCTTCTCATTTGTTCATAATCCAAGTTTTAAGTTAGTCACTCAAAACTGGTAGAAGCGTCCTTGCAAAATAACTCTACACAATTTGGTCTCTCTCAAAATTTCAGTAGCTCCCGCCTGTGTTTCTGAATGCAATTTGGTAGTGACATCATAATTCACAACTACATCACATCAACTTTGACAGATTTGGTAACATCCGACATGAAAATGGATTTGGTAACAACCTATGGAATTCATAGCACGATCATTACACTTCTTAATAGATTTGGTAGCATTTTAGGTAGTAAAATGGCAAACCATGCAATATAGACAATTCCGCAGCGCCATGGCACTATGAAATTTATGTGCTCTTTTGTATGATGAGACTAATAAAGAACCTTGAGTTCATAGGTTAGAAGCATGTATATGCCTGCAGAGGTTATTTAGATTCTTATGGAGAGGCAAGCCTCTTCTGGCTGCAAATTCTTGTGCTAACATAGTCTCCATAGGGGATAGAGTCCTCCTTGTGAAGCTCTAAGAACTCTTGTAGTGCCTTATCCTAGGTCTTCTCCCAACCTTTAAACTCTGTAATCTTCTTTGATCTGTGACCTTTAACTGAAACTAAATACAAATGAAAACTGAAACTGACAAAAATGATGAAAACGATGCTTGTCCAACAAGCTTATTGCACACACCTACTCTAATTATTGGGAAAATGAAGCATTCAAGTTACATGAAAAAACCAATGAAGCCATTTCATCATTTTTTCAACTGTTTGAAGCTTTGAAATGTGCTTCCTTAAGCACCAGAGATAATTCCTACTTGAAGGCACGTCAAAGAAACATTTGGAAATGCACTTTCCATTGAAGAAATCAATGAGCCTAGGATCACTTGCTGCTTCTAGACATGATGCAAATGGATCCTGAAAAAAATCATCAATACTTTCCCCTACGACGTTGCTTTGTGTAAAAAGGAAAATTATTGCATTAGGTCCTGCCTCCACTGTGCTTGGTTGTTGCATTGTTTGCTGATTTTCTGATTCATTCTCAATGCATATAGCCTTGGTCCACTCCTGGGCATGAGGTGTATTAGGAAAAAGTCTTAGTGATGCTTGTATTTGTTTAATTTCAACCTCTCTCATTTTCTCACATGACATTTGATCTTGGTTTCTTGATGAAATTGAGCTTGTGTCTTCAAGAGGAATATGGGGTTGATAGGGAAGTTCATCACAATTAGAAGTTCTTGGGAAACTACATTCTTCTGTCTTATCTTCTGATTGTGAGGAATATTCGTCATAGCTTGGCTTATGGCCCCAATTTCTCAGTTTTTCACCTTCTAAACTTATATTATCATATTTTCTTCTTTTTCAGCAACAAAAATATGACATGAGGGTTGAAACAAGCTATTATTGCTTTGATGGGAAGGGTACTTCTTTGATATAAGGTATTCAACAGTCTGTTCATG
>SNQJ01S0161661.1:0-15355 GCA_010110895.2 Picea sitchensis
TTATGGTGAACAAGTGTATATTTTTCTTTCTAGATCGTTAAACAAATTCTAGGAATGAAATCTTTTGCATCTTCAAATTAGGAAAACAAAGTAAAGTAATATCAATAATATTTTTATTATATTTTGAAAGAAATCTGGTTATTAAAACAAATTTTGATGAAAGAATGGAATGACTGAAATTCGATAAGATACTTACAGCCAACAGCGGATAATAATTATGTGTATAGAGTCAATCAAACATATTGATGCTGAATTTGGTGGATTGTTAAAGGGGTAGTTTTTTATATTTATATTAAAAATGCATGACTACCTCCAAAATGATTATTTTGGTGGATTGTTTGTTTGGGTCATTTTTCTATGTTTATATTAAAAATGTATATAAAATATAAAAAATATTATTTGCATTAAATAATATTCAATTTTTTTTAATGAATTGTTAGAATTGCAAATACTGAAAACACAATTCAAATATCATAATTAACAATCATACAGATAAAAAAACACAGGGATTTCATGTTGTTCACCCAAATGTTGGGCTACATCCATGGGATTTCACGTGGTTCACCCAAATGTTGGGACACGTCCACCAAGCATACGCATCACTTGTCTTATTATTCATATCATGGATATTACAACAGACTTGCAAGTTCTCACTCTGTCTCTCTCTCTGCCTCTATGGGCTTACATGTATTTATACATTCACATAAGAAATTGATTATTAAATGCAATGCCTATCCATATTCTAACTTGGTCTATTTTAGTTACAACCAACGCACAATAATAGGATCCAAATCCATCATTAGAAGAAGTTGTTGTCACCAAATCCCAACAATCTCCACCTTGACAACAATTAACCTGATACCTTGCTCCTTCCTTTTGTTCATCACCTTTTCTGCAAGCCAATAGAAGCCAAGCACCACTGCAAATTCTCTAATAAAACTTATTTCATGATCTCGCATGTGTGACTTGCATGAGTTTGGATTTATTGAGGGGTCACTCCACCTCCAACATGTTTTCCACAATTGTTTTGTGAGACATATTTAGTGATAGATCTCCTTCTATCCAAGACACCTATATTACAATATACATTACAATTACCATAGACCATCTCAGTGTAACCATTATAGGTGACATTTTTTCTTCTCAAACGTTGAAGCACTCATTTAACTGAAACACCTAAATCTGTCACGTATCTGACAACATCATTAGCATGTGAAACATTTGGTCTTAACCATTTCATCACATACAACATGCCTCCTACTAATATTACATGATAAATAATCGTTTCTTCTTTATAGACAGGCCCTATGCTTGAAGAAAACTTATAATGGAAAACAACAAGGATAAAAATTGGTTTTACAATGTTCATACTGAACTCCAACCACAACTTACCATTACCATCTTTGTGTACTTCCATGCCCATAATTTGTTTTCCTGCTCCTTGATCCCTCATATGAATTGTCTTGTCCACTTAGTCATTTTCTCACTGATTTTATCCATGCTTTGTCTTGCATCGAGCATATCATCAGGAAATAACATCAATACTGTGAAATAGTCATTCCTACCCTTTGAAAAAAATGACTCGCTATGAAGGATTCAAACATCTTGTATATATTCCTGGGTACCAATAGGCCATACAATGAATTATCTAGTGTGAAACAAATTTACCGTTGTGATATTGAATCAACCCTTTTGGTTGTTCCATACATACTATATCTCTGTCAATGATGACCTTGTGAGAAGTATAATCCCACACACAACATCCCTTTATACCATCGTCATAACTTGCAAAGATATAAAACAAGTAGGAATTCGGTAACAGAGATTTTAAGTCTGGAAATGATTTACTGCTTACCAATAACTGCAATTATTTCTTTCTCTTATGACCTTTATGCTTCTTCCATAAACAAGAAGATACATCTATCACTTCAGATGCTGCTTCAATACTCCCTTCCAGCTTATAAAGGTTATCAACCTTTTTTTCCTTCATCACTACTAAATTACCTTTCGACAATGTGAGTGCTCCACCTTGACCTGTATACTTATATCCACAAGAATCCAACACTCCCAATGAAATCGAATTTGATTTAAGTTCAGGTACATATATAACATCCGTTAATTCCCTAACAATACCATCGAACATCCTGATTCTAATACTGCCAACCCCAACAGTTTTACAGGGAATACCATTTCCCATAAACACTACACCCTCATCAACACATTTGTAAGAAATGAACCAATTTATATTCGAGCACATGTGGTGGGAGGCACCTGAATATAACTTCCATTCTTCTTGATATTTTAAATTACTAGAAACGGATAAAACTTGATCAGTCATACTTGAATTTTTTACAGCCAAATTTTCTTCCTTCGTAGAGTTTTCCTCAAAGTCCTTTCTCTTCCAACAATCTTTCTTGAGATGTCATGTTTTTTCACAGTACTGGCATTTTGCTTTAACCTTTCTATGTCTTCACTTAGATCGAGAAAAACTTCTCTCATTCTTCTCTTTAGTTCGACCTTTGACCAGTATCGCCTTTGAAGTTGAGGTCTCTTGACTAGATTTTCTCCTCATCTCCTCAGCCAACAAAGCTCCCACAACAGAGTCATAATCTAAAACATATGTTGAGATAAATCTAATAGAGGTCACTAGATTATCCCAAGACTCAGGCAACAAACACAATAGTGTAATAGTCTTATCTTAATCTTCCAATTTAACTTCCATACTAGTCAATTGAACTATAAGGGTATTGAAGGTATTTAAATGGTCAACAACTGTTGTACCTTCTTTCATCCTCAAACTGTACAACTGTCTCTTCAAGTAGATTCTGCTCATCAAGGACTTTGTCATATATAGACTTTCCAACTTTCTCCATAAGCCTGATGTTGTATCCTCTCACACAATATTAAACAAAACATCATCCGCGAGACATAAACAAATGGTACTAAGAGATTTTGGATCCAGATCTTCCCATTCCTCATTCGTCGTGGTTGTTGGTTTGTTTGACTTGCCTGCCAATGCTTTTTGCAACCCTTGTTGCACCAGTAAATCCCACATCTTAAGCTTCCATAGCTCAAAGTTGTTTTTAAAACGAAAAACTCTTAATACCCAAATCACTTCTTATAATAACCAAAGCCTTTTAAATGTGGAGGATTAATAGTATTAACCCAAAATGTTTAATAAAAGGTTTAATTAAAGAATCCTTTTTAGCACCCTCACTTTTTATTAAAAATAAAATTCACCCTTTTAATAAAATGGAAAAAACTTTAACAAAACATCCACCCATGTGACTTTACTTTAATCCCTCCACCTTTTTTCATGCAATTATTTAATTACAAATAAAATAAACCTTCATACCTTAATCCCCTTTTAAAAGAACATACCTTAAATTTGCACCATGCCTTAAATTCCTTTTACTCCATAAAAGACATGCCAATAAATTAAAGGAGATTGTGGCTTTTCTTTTAAAGGGAGTCGTCACACCTCGCGATATACCTAGAGTGAGACACTCTTAAAAAGTATCTACATTGTACCACACTCATGGACTGTGGCGATTCCAGGTTTTCAAATGTGCGTGAAGTATGACTAGTATGACGTCGCACCCTTCTAGAGGAGGGATCTACGACAATGTTGAACTTGATGCACCTCACACAGATTTCATTCATGTGGCTCCTCTGAGAATTTTATGCTCCTCCAACCAGCTTTGATATCACTTGTTATAATTGCAAATGCGAAAAACACAACTAACATATAATAATTAACAATCACACAGATAAGAAACACATGGATTTCACGTGGTTCACCCAAACATTGGGCTACGTCCACCAAGCATAGGCATTGGTTGTCTTATTATTCAAATCATGGAGACTACAACAAAGTTGCAAGTTGTCACTCTATCTCTCTCTCTGCCTCTACGAGCTTACATGTATTTATACATTCACACAAGAAACTGATTATTAAATGGAATCCCTATCCATATTCTAACTTGGTCTATTTTAGTTACAACCAACCCAGAATAATAGGATCCAAATCCATCATTAGAAGAATTCCTTGTCACCAAATCCCAACATGAATTGCAATATTTTTATATAACATTAACTTTTTATTTTAAAATAATAAAAAAGAATCAAACATACATAGATAATATGAAGATTTTTTTTTTTTACTTTAAAGTATGATTATAATTAACAATTTTATATAACATATAATTATAATTAATAATGAATCAATAACAAACAAAATAAATCTCTTGGACATCCATATTTTAAGCTTCATGTAGAGAAACAACTTAAATTGATTTAAAAAATAGCAAGACTTGATAACATAATATAATACCTACACAAACATGATTATGCAACCCACTTGACGCACTTGATGCATCTTACACATGCAACCATTAGTTGTCTACATGAAATGTGATCCATTTGTCGATTACAATTACCTTCTTGAAATGTGGATTTGCAAAAGCCATAGGCTCTCAATGTCTTGTCCTAGTTCAATTGCAACCCCTTCTCAAAACCAGTTATAATTACGTTTCTTCTTGTGCTTGAAGGTGCAAATACTTTAGTGAGACAATGGTTGAAGCTACTTATAATGTCTAGGGACAATATTTTCTCTCTGTCTCAATGGTTAAAAGCTTGAAATGTGGATTTGCAAAGGGAGAGGTTGTTATCCTGTTGTCTGCATATAGATGCTCTTTGTAGTTCATTTGCATCCCCCTTCTCAAAAACATTTATAATTATGTTTCTTTTTTGCTTGAAGTTTCAAATACTTTAGTGAGACAATGGTTACTTGAAGTTGCAAATACTTTAGTGATAAAATGGTTGAAGTTGCCGTCTACGAACAATATTTTCTCTGCATCTCAATTGTTGCATAGATTTCATTTGATACGAAATGCAATAAGAGATGTCGTTTTTCTCTCTCATAATAAATACTAGATTGTCATCTTGAGAATTTTTTGATCTTGGGTCGAACTAATGTAACAATAAGGAAGTTGAATTTATTGATAAATTGTAGCTTCAGCTAATAGTCCATCTACATTGGAAAAAGTAAAGGTGAGGGATTCTGTCAATCTAGAGGTAGATTCATTCAATGTAATAAGAAGCACACCTTCTTTGGTAATTTGAAGTTGACCATTAACATTGGTTTTTCATAAAAATGCCTAGATTCGTTTGTAGATAATGAAGAAAAAGAATTAGAATGTTAAAGTCCCAAGTCTGAGGATAAAAATATACCTCTGGTGCTCTGTTGTTCTCCTGCACCACTCAAACCAAAATCTAATCTGATAAAGAGAAAGTTACTTGGAATTCCTCTTGAATAATTGTACATTCTCTTTGATTCTGATCTACATTATTTGATTGGTTTAGATCTTGCAAAGGTCAGGCACCAGCGTATGAAGAGAAAATTCTTCTCAGAATGTCTAACAACTATGTGAATTAGGATTTGAATCGATAGCTTAATGGACAATAGGCTCCATTTTCAACCATGGTTGAATAAAACGAAAAATTGATACAAAAATTTAATAGTGCATGTTTAGTAAGGTTTTGATGATCCTAATCATGATGCATTTATTCTTTCTGATGATCATGATCCTGATTCATAGCTTCCTGAACGAGATCCATAGCTAGAAGCACTAAAGTAAAAATACATATAAGAATACCTAGGTGGAGTAATTCCATACCCAGTAGTAGCATTTCCGGGTCCGGTTAAAAATGCACGAGCAATTAAAAATGTAGGATGAGCAGAACCTATATAGCCACCACCACCCTTAGCAAGTCTTCTAGGTTAGCTCTTGTTCGAGAGCCATATTATGCCTTTCCATATTGAGAACCAACTTATGATGTGTATGAGCCAGTCCCTTATGATCAAGACCCGACAACAGATCTATAACCAGTAGTGGGTCAAGAATATGTGCAATCTGAGAGAGAGGCCCACTCGACATTAACTAATGAAAGCAAATGGACTATATCAACCCTCGAAATAATCTTTGGATTTGGAAAGGTACATAAATTTTCCTCTCCAACAACCTATTGGAATGCTAGGTAATCAAGTGAAATAATCAGTCCAAGGATTGCATAGGCTAGGCCCAAGCCCATGCTTCCACGAAGGCTTCAACCAGGTAATTTGCTGGCTATTTCACTTCAATAATAATGTTAATAACCCAAATTCCTATATTTTGTTTTGTTAATCTTTGCCCTTGAAATATTCCAAAGTACCGATGCAAGTAATGTCTTTGGTGTGGAAGTAAGATTAATCATTTGATTTTGTCAATATAGAAGGATTTTTAAAGTGAAACTTTGTAAATTTGTAAACTGAAGCATCGATACAAGTAATGTCTTTGGTGTGGAAGTAAGATTAATCATTTAATTCTGTCAATATAGAAGGATTTATAAAGAGAAACTTGGTAAATTTGTAAGCTTTATTTTCTTCCATGAACTTGCATTGTTTTTGTGTTATGAAACATTATTAGAGGAAAATATACATTAAAATCATATACATGTATCATTATTGTAGTAGAAATATTTTGAAAATACATACATTAGACATTTTGTTTCGTGAGATGAGGACTGTGAATACCGTTGAGTGAGCTTCAGGGTTCTGAAAATATTCAGAGGCCAAGCGTGTCAAAAGATATTAGTATAGATAGAAAGAAGAATGCCTACTCCTTCTATCTACACCCAGAGCTACAAGTTATCAAACGAAACCCTGTGATGACACCTTTGTTTTCATGCACATTCATGAAGTACTGGAATTTTGCCCACCATGGTATAATTCTTTCGATTTTTCTCATCGTACAATCAAAAGCAATGGAGAAAATTAGTCTCTTTATATCCAGCTAATTAGTGTGATATATAGTTGATTGATAATATAGATTCAGGGTTTAGGTTAACAAATTGTTGTTGATAACGTTGGATATTTAGTTAGGTGGGTGAACCCTTTAACTATAGATTTGGTAATAAATTCATGTAAAAATCACACAGATGAACCCATATTGAACTGTATCAACTCACTCCCCCCGAAATTGTAAATGTACACATACCTATTGATTTGTCTGTTAAATTCTTCCATTGGAATTTTCCTAACCTGATGATGTCATTTCAAGGAACTTCAATTTTGGGCTAGAGGAGGGACATCCTTAACGTTGGTGTAGTTCATAGGAGAAATTGTTTGAGCTTGTTATTGGTTTTGAGAGAAATTATAGTATGCTAACATTTGATCATTCCGCATGCATATGTAAGGCCATGATGAAGGATAAGGTTTTGCGATGTGATTGTGCATGCAAATCTCCACGGATCGTCACGGTACATGCATCAACTGCAATGGCCATCCATTTCACAGTGTAAGTGGCTATTTTTAAAATTTTGAATGATTTCTGATGTCTAACAAATAGTGATAAAAATTTCAATACATGAGGATTAATTAACTAGCATCATAACCCTGACCGAATCATAAAATCAAATAATCAAATTGAAAAATATAAAAATTATTTATTATTTGCAAAATAATAAAAACAACAAATTTGTTTTTCATAACAGCGAGAAATATTTCACAGGACTCCAAAATGCACAAGTTAATAATTTTTCAACCATGATTGACCACAAATCTTGTTTATATTATCACACCACACATCACATTAAATATGAAATAATATGTTATGAAACATTTAAATTAGAGGAGATATAACCAAAGTTAATATGAATGATTTACATAAAATATGTCAAGATAAATAGATTAGAATATGTAAAATTTCCTAACGTATTATGAGAGTTATAAAGTTGGATTCCATTAAATCGTTACACACCTACAACTACAATATTTATTAATTATTTGGAATTATTACCATAATTCAACCAAAAAGCTATAACATTTATTAGAATCGATGAAAATGGAGTCCTCAACCAGGCAAGTTCCCTTCACCATAACTAATTAAAGATATTATACCACAAATGGCCTAGAAAATAGGGACACAATCCCTTGCAAGTTTTATTTTCCAATAAAATTAGACATGCAGAGTCTAAGTGCTCTCATCAGCAAGGCTAGTCTAACCTTTCCTTTATTTTCAAGGTTCAATACGCCTTTCCATTCAAACTAACACAACCCAAATTTTAATGGCTCCTTAAGCATATGAGACCTCTCAACATTATTACAAATAAAATAGCCTTCAAGCACAACGAAGAAATTTCTCTAGCACTCAACACATCAAACACATAAGAAAATAGCCTTCAATCACAATGAAGCAATTTCTCAAACACAACAAACACATAAGAAAAAAAATTGAACATTCATTCTTCACCTCAAATGACTTCTTACTATCTACAATCAAAATACTCACATTTCAGCCAAAAATAGAAAATTAGTTTTTTATCTATAGCTTTTCCTTCTTCTTATTCTTCCCTAAGTTGCCTTTTGTTTTACTTCTCTCCTTTAATTTCCTCCTCTTCCTCAGATTTATTACCCTCACCAAAAACATTTAGGCTCATAATATTACCTTCACTTCTTTGATCCCTAAAAAAGGATAATACAACTACTTTTGAAATTTTTTAGTTGATAGCCTTATGCAATTATGCAATTGTGTCTACAAAATCATTTCAAAGGTCATAGCATGAAGACTCAAAAAGGGTCCTTTGAAAACAAATTTTAGGTGAGAAATTTGAGATTTTGGAAGGGTAACAAATCAATGAGTTTATGGGATGGAAAATGAAAGTGTACACTTGATCGAGGCTTTACTTGAGAATCGTCCTTATTTGCTTACTTTTTTATCATAAATTTGTTATATGGGTGATGTGGTGAATCACCTTTACATCCTTTGTTTCCGTAATCAATGGGGAAACATCCACTTTCTTCACACTAGGTAGGTATCTCGAATAAGGATCCCCCTATAACCTCTCCTATTCCTGCTAATAGTAGAAGGGATGAGTAAATTATTCAAAGAGGCATCAGAAAATGGTAGCTTCAAAGGGATTTGCCTTGGTCTCATGTTCAATATCACATATCTTATGTTCATGGACGATGTACTAATTTTATATGAAGATTTTAGAAGGATAATCAAGAATATTAAAATATTGTTCACTCACTCTGTAAAATTCCACATTAATCTAGAAAAATCCACATTGTCCATGTGGGAAATTATAGAGCTAGAGAAGGGGTGTTTATCCCAATTATTTCCTTACCAAGTAATTGATATGGATCAAGGAATTAAGCACTCAAAATTCCACTTGAAACCAAATTTGTATAAAAAGTGTGATTGGAAATGGTTGGTTTCCAAAGTAGAAAAATAGATAAACCATTGGTGCAACCAATGGCTATCAGGAGCGAGCACATTTGTACTTTTTAAAGAAGTACTAGAATCCCTACTAGCATATTGGATTTCATTGGAGGAAATTTTGTTATTAATTTATCTAGTTAGGATATAACGAAAAGAGAGGTCTTATGCTAGCTTCCTAGAAAAATTTGGCATCTCCAAAAGAAAATGGAGGATGGGGCCTAAAAACATTATTCCTATTCTCCGAGACCTTAGTTGCAAAAAAAGTATGGAGGCTAGTACAAGGACAAGGCTTGTGGGTCCAGGTAATGAAAGCCAAGTATTTGTCCTGATCCATAATTCAAGAATGTGTTAGGAACATGGTAAAATAGGTGCATAGTGCATCAATGGTTTATAAATCTATGAAATCATATTTCTATTTGGTTGGTCACTAGATGATCTAGAAAGTGGGTGGAGGGGATAAAGTTCATATTTGGCTTGATGGGAATAGGATGTAAAGGTATTCATAATTTTCTTTCTTGTGTGATATAGGTTTTAAGAAACAAAGATATATTTTCACTAATATATATTGTGATAACAGAGATCTACAAATTGGTAAAAAAAGATGGCTTTCCTCAAAGGAGATAGGTTTGGGAGAAGAATTGAAGCATGGAAATCATACATAGATGATTTCAAATATAGTAATGTCATAATAGGGGAATAAGATGACCAACGGTTATGGTCTCTCAATACTATAGGGAATTATGTACCCAAACTAAGATATAGAGCCCTTGTTGAGGAAGGTTTGGAGGGAAAACATATTTGGTGGCGTAAAACCATCTAGAAGATAAGGTGCCCCTCCAAAATTAATTATTTTATGTGGTTTTGGCATAGGGGAAGTCCTAGGTTTCAACACTTCAAAAACACACCAACAAAACCCTAACTACTGCCCTTTCGACAACACCTATGAAGAATATGAAGTCTCACTCGAGGTAGAGGCAGGGGTGGTTGTAGGACTCTAGTTTCTGAAACCTTAGTTGGGACACAAATATGTTATTACAATACTCTACCAAAGCACTTAGAAATTTTCATTCATTAGTACTTAACCCTTGTCTACAACACATATAAACCCTAATTACATCGCAACGCAGTATTCAACAAGATTCAACACATTCAAGCACTAAGCACATCAACATAGATCAGATCTAGCATCCCATTCACATCATTAGGCACTAAGCTATCATATTCATCTAAGCATACATCATTGCACTAATCATTAATCATATGAACCATAAAACAACCATAATGAACAAAGAAACCACAACACAGGATATACGTGGTTCACCTCCAGCCTGGGGTTACGCCCACCAACTCTTCTTCTCTTTATTGTCTTCTGTCAATATTCTACATGCACAGAGACACAAGGTCCTACTCTGCATAGGACAAGATATTTGTGCGCACCTCTCTAGATCCTCCTTCCCCTAGATAGGTTACAACACAAAGCCTTTAAACGCTCTCTTACACTCACTTTCACTTAGCCTTGCAAGTCTCACACAGTATGCACAAATCATTTACAACTATCACTTGCACTTAGAACATTAGTCTTCACTTTCCCTTTTGCACTTAGCATCACACCCTCTTGCACACCTAATTAGATTGCCTAGATTTCTATTTATACATTACAAAAGGGCCTAAACATCGGTAACCCCATGGATCGACATCCCCATACCGGTTACATAAGCCTAAAACCCAAAAATCCCTAAAAAGGAGGCGAGATACCGCAATATTCGCTTCGACTTACACTACGCCTTCAACAACCTATCAAAGTCCCAAAATAGGTCAAACCTAACCAAAGATATCCAAGACTTGGTCAAGGGCCGACAGGCCCCCAACACTCACCTGTGACTCATCTCGAGTAACTCTGATCTGGGTAGCTCTGCCTCAAAATCCTCAAGCCTGGCTCGAGTTTCTTCGACCTACTGCTTCGCCAAGGCCTCTTGCTCGACGAACTCTGGAATAAATTCCTCGTTCACAAGTCCCTCTAAGAGTTTTTCTACCGAAGTGACTACTTGTTCCAGCTCTACTCCTCGGCCTTCAATCTCCTCAAATAGTTGGCAAGCTTCGTCCTAGACTGGTTGGAGCCTCTGAGTCACTTCCGTGACTTTTCTCTATATGGTGTGGACCTACTGTTGAGAAGTACATTGTTCCTGGGATATTTTCATTCTTTCAAATGCTGACATGAGCTTCAACTGCACCTGTACTGTCGCTGCTTCTTTCTTTGCCTCTTGGAGTTGTGACTCCAGTGTCTTCAATTCAGGGTCCTCATTAAGTCGCTCATAAGTCTGCGCACTTCTACTGCTAAGCTGTTTACATTCCAAAGATAATTCTCTGATCCTCTCAAATGTTCTCCGAGCAGTGGCTTCTCTTTGGTATTGCAAGTCCTATAGAGTACTTGGTACTGTTTGTAGCTCTAGATCTGCTATTCTCTTTTGAAGTTGCTGGATGGCTTCAATGAGCTGCACTACTTGATTCTCCATTGGGTCTTCCGCCTTTTTCTCTAAGCCTGTCACAAAGAGAAGTGCTCTGTTGACTGCTTCTTTTAATACAACATGCTCTGCAAGTAGTTGTTCTTTCTCATGTTGGATCTGCGCTTTCTCCTTTTTGAACTTTGCTTGGAGGTCATCCTTTTCCTGCTGCGCAACTTGACGTTCCTCTATCACTTCCTCCTGGGCTTGCTTCAGGGCCACTGTGGCCTATTCTGTTTCTTCCTGTGCACGATGAAGGCGAGCTTCGGTCGCATCGGCTAGTCTGCAGAGTTGGGTAGGCTCATATCCCAACTTTGTTTCTTTTGATGGCAGGGGTGCAGTGGACACTGCTCGACTAGGGTGAAGGGCCTGTTGTACCCCTTGCAGTTCTGCTTCAATTTTCTCACACATGGTCTCTTTATTAGCTTGATTTCTTTGCAAAAGATCTTCCAAGATGTCTGATACAGCTGCGATGATGAAGTCAAAGTCATTAATCTTAAGCATAGTCTGCAACTTGGTCTTACTAGATTTTGACTTCTTTCGCGATGTGGGTTTCATGGGAGAAACCTTTCTTTCGTGAGATGGCTCTACCTCATCAGGGGGATTTTGTGGCGATGTTACTTCGCCTTTCTTATGTTGATCTTCTTTTTCATTGTTCTCTTCTTTATCTACTTCGTCATCACCTCCTCATCCAAGTGATTCTAAAGTAGTTTATTCTAATGCACTTCTCAGTTATTGGACTTCTTATGTCTTCTTCCTTCTACTAGTTCCAGGTGTATCATGCCCTTCACGAGTGACCACTTTCCGATTAGTTCGGGATTGGATAGTTCTGTGGGGTCAACAAGGATAAGGATCTCTGCAGGCCACTCCTTAGTTATTTCTTCTAGGTCCTCCTGTGTGATTTTGTAATAACTCTGTAGTACTTCTTTGTGTTCGTCTCTACGCGCAATGATGTAGATAAATTGTTTGTCAGCATGGAATTTCACAACTGGACTGAACCTGTGCAGGGTGTTTAGTGTTATACGAGGGACAACCTCAATAGCCCTCTTTAGCTGCAGGTAGTAGGTGTGGAACAGTGCGTTTGATTTCCATTGTTTTCCCATATCGCTCGAATACCAGAGCGAAGTGAACTTCATGGCTATTGGTTCAGATGTCTCTATTTCAGGGAAGGTCACACCTTTCAGCATCACCCAAGCTATGAACGCCATGAGGATCAACATACAACTAAAATTGAACTCATATCCCTGATCCTAAGCTTCACATAAGTCTTGTTCTAACTTTTTCACTAAGTACTTTTCCCAGTTCATCTATATCCCCTCCACGCATTTTCCTGTGAGGTAGACAACAAACCCTGTGACCTGCGTGGATCTATTCTTCCAGACTAGCTTACCAGCAATCAACTGGCAAGAAAGGTGCACTATGCCATTTTGGATGGAGGCTACCTTGTAGCCTCGCTTCCCCTTCTCCACATCATCGTATGTATCTTTATTCTCCTGCGCCAGGGCATGGTCTGCAGTCTTCCCTGGGTAAAATTCTTGCAGGTCTAGTCCCTGCATGCTCAATCCGGTGATCTAATGGATCAATGTCGGTTCGATGGTGATGCGTCTGTCTAGCCATAGGTAGCCACCATGGAAGCTCGACAGCTAGAGCTTAATGCACGCATTAACCTCCTGCTGCCTTCCAAAATGGGGTATTTTCATTACGTTCAGGATGGTGGACTATATGAGGTCCATAGTCCATGGTTGGGGGATTATCCTCGACTTCTCCCCCTTCATCCTAGTCAAATACCTGTGAGGTGCGATCATGCTGAGGTTCTTGCGATCCACTAGGTTAAAGTCGTTGATCTTTACTTTCATGATATTATCCATCTGAGGCTTGCTTGTGCATATCCCCTTCAGGAGGTACGCAGTAACCAAGGTGTAGTTGAAGTCCCTTCAAAACTGTCATGATTCACTGCGTCAGCCAGAGGCAGGATGTAATCGGGAAGTATGGATTGGATTAACTTTGTGTTTTCCAAGTCATCTCGATGCTTGGTTCTTTTCTCGGTCATAGCTCGGGATGGTTGGGATCCAAAAGTAGTCGACAAGGAGGCTTGCACTCCTCGCTTCGATGAAGTTTGAAGTTTGACAGACATTACCTTCTCAGCCATAAGTTCTATGAGAAATTCTTCGACATAATTTTTTGCGGCGTTGGGTTCGTCCTACATGCACGCTCAAGATTGGATAACTCAGGTCGATGAAAAAATGCTCAATGCAATAGAACAGGTAGCGAAATCTCAGTAAGCACAACACAATAAAAATGAGTTCTCTTGTTGGCTCGGATATAATTCGTGAAAGTGTTCTTGGGGAAACAGTCGATAGAATAAGTAGACACCGATGTAACGAATCCCTCCAACGAACAAGAAGCCTTCATCAATTCACTTATGTTCGTTACGACGTGGTCCCAATGGTCCGATGGCGAGCTTGTTGATCCTAACTGTTGTTCTAACCGTTCAGGAACATCAATCTAACGGTTATAATGCCTCCAACGGTCATATCGCTCTGCCATGGAGAAGTGTCATTCTGAGCTGCTATGATATTCTGGCGAAGTTCAAATTTTGGAGACCTTCCTTATGCGAAGTCTTCTCTGGAACTTCCTAAAATTTCTCCAACTTTGTTTTCTTCTTGCTGATCTTTCTAGCCTTCTTCTCTTTGATCTTTGTCTTGGTATTCCTCTTTCCATTATGATTCTTATCTCCTCTTGGCATAGTAACTTCACGATGTTGGTGGTCTTTACTAGGGTTAAAGGGAAATACTTATTCTCTGTTTGAGGTAGGTGATCTACTTCCTCGTACAAACATGTGTTTCAAATCTTCTTGTGTTCTTTCAACTTCAACATCCAGATTTTTGGTCCTCGGTAAATTCGACTGGTTTTCTTGTTCTTATAGTAAGTGTGCTATTATATTAGCCATGAAGTCTCTTTATTCTTTCCTTTTTTGTTCTATAACTTCCTCTTCTTTTCTTTGGGTCTCATATTTCTCAATCCAAGGCTTTCCTAGTAACATTGCAAATGGGGCGTTGTTCTCAATAAATTTAACAACGTCAAATTCTTCTTTTGTCAAAGCGCCATGAGCACTCATAGATGTCTGGGTAAGTCTTCCATATAGGATTGTCATCTTTCCTCTAAATAATCCTATTCCTCCTAATGAAGGAATCATAGCAGGCCTTCCTAAGATTTCCCAAGTTCTTTCTGTCATAATATTCACCTGTGTTTCCTCATCCAGAAAACATTCTATGTCAAAGTCTCTTATTCTTGTTTCTATGCACTCTTTTTCTTTTAAGATCTCTAATAAGTTGATATCTATGTGCTCATTCAGGGTTTCTTTCATTTGTAGTAATACCGTCTCTGATTCTTTCTGGGGTTCTACCATGGTCTTTGTTTCTTGGCCTTTCTCAGGGTTTTCTTGTCTCATATTCATTCTTTCAACCTTAGCAATCATTCCAGGGAAACCCAGAATGCCATGGTCCACTTGTGTTGTGGGTGGAGCTCTTATGGAACTCACACCACTTCCCCATGTCCATTTTTGGCTTCGTGGTGTTGTTCTTTGCTTGC
>SNQJ01S0161662.1:0-21558 GCA_010110895.2 Picea sitchensis
ACTTTGACTACTTTGACCTTTTGGGGCTTCTAGATGACATATGAGGGTCCTCCAACTTCGTAAGGCCATAACTCTCAAACCGTGAGGAGTTATGTAACATTCCACATACCACCAGAAATGGAATGACATGTACTATCCATATATAATAGTATTACCTTAAAATATAGCAAAAATAATACCGTTATCCATAAAAAAAAACTTGGGTCCATTACCCAAACCTGGGTTCTCCAACTTCACATAGTCATAACTCTCTAACCGTGAGGAGTTATGTGACGTTCTACATACCACCAGAAATGACATGTCAAGAAATATCCATATAGGATAGTTTCCCTGGAAAATTCACTGTCCTTCATCTCATTATTCCACAATTAATCATGGGTTCTCTTACTCCGCAAAGCGTCTTCTCGTGAGGGCTTTCACCATAAGGGGACCACTTTGGAGTTCATCCATATTTACTTCTTATCAACCATGACAAAACAATAATGAGTCATATTTACATCAAACAATATTGGGTCCATTACCCAAATCTTTTTTCTACGGGTCTTTCTTCAAGGGTTGACATCAATGACAACCAACCTTAATCAACACTTTGGTCCTCAAGATAAATAAGTTTGAGACCCAATTCTTTGTACTCTGACCTTGTTGGGGACATGCATTAAGACGACAAGGAGCAGACCGCTCCAATACCACTGATCCAGATTTTATGAGAAGAAAGAAATGACTATATATTATTAATAGATGCTTAACACATAATAATAGAGATACAATAAAACTGGTTTTCTATTCAACAAGGAAATAAGCTGAAACTGTAAAATGCAGCAAAAAACAAGCTTGTTGGAATGGTGGCAGTTTATCTCTGATAAGATGTGACATCTGCGATCATTCGGAAGAATATCATTACAATGAGGATCTGGAGGTGTTTTTGCAATAAACAGGAGTGTCAAAAATCCTAGACATCCAAAAACCTAACCCTAGGAGATGAAGCGCCAAAAGTCATGTGGGCCTCGTTTGGGTAAGTCAATACATCAACTTCCTGGGGTCGTAACTTTTGCATACAATCTATATTTTAGGCATACGATAGCCCATTGGAAATATATATCCGAGGACTACAAATTTTGATGAATATTTCATGATGAAAATTTTGAGTAGGTACATACCCAAAAAAACATCGTTTAGGGCCTCAAAACGACTCCGGAAGTTCATGACCCGAAAAACTGCTAAAAATAGTAAATTGCGAAAATTGCTAGAAATTTGTTTTGAGCCAATTGGAAAACGTGGGTGTCCAGTGATATCCACCTAGATCAATCCTCCATCCTAAGGAATTAATGGTCTCCATTGTGTTGAGTTCCCCCATGAGATGAGGAAATTTCTACTGAATTTGGCCTCGGGTGACCCACTTGCATTGGTGCAGGAGATTCCCTGCTTTGACGAATCGATAAAGCTGGATCCTTTGCTCTTGAGTGACCTTGAATTGTGTGTCCACAATATGATCACTAGATGCATGTTGTAAGAAGTCGAGGTTGAGATCTGTTGGTGTCAGTTGTTCTGCTACGTCTGAGGTGTCCAGTAATGGTGGGAAACAAGGTCGAAGGAGGTCCACGTTGAATACTGGGTGCAGGCCAAGGAAAGGAGGAATGTTTAGCTCTAAAGAATTATCCCCCATAGCCTTGGTGATGGTGTACGACCCATAACAGAGTGGTCGAAGCTTCCGATGGGGTCTTGTAAGGCATTCTTTCTGCAAGTGCAACCGAACTTTGTTTCCCACCTGAAACTTATGTGGCACCCGATGTTGATCATGGAGTTTCTTGTACTTTTCATTGGAATTATGTAGGATATCCTGAACCTGTTGGTGGATGTGTTGGATCCTATCAATGAATCGGGTCGCTTTGTCAGCTTCAATTCGAGCAGGATATGAGTCGATCGAGGTGACCGCAAGTGGAAGTGCAACATCTATGGGACCCAATGGTTGGAATCCCAACCCCACCTAAAAGGGGTTGTGGTCGGTTGAGCTATGCAGAGCTCGGTTGTAGATATGTTGGGCATAGGGAAGACTATCATCCCATGTGAGAGGGTTCTTGTAATTATACATGCGCAAGATATGCATGATCATTCGATTTATGACCTCGATTTGGCCATATGTCTGGGGGTGCAAGGTCGTGGATTTGGTGAGCTTGGTGTCCAGTAGTGACCAAAGGATCGACTAGAATGTGATGAGAAATCCAATGTTCCAATCTGAGACAATGGTTTGTGGGATTAAAAAATGTACCCAGACTCATTCAAAGAAGAGATTGGCAGTGGCTTCTGCTGTGATGCTCTTCTTGCAAGAACCCAGAATCTCCATCTTAGAAAAGCGATCAACAACCACAAAAACACGGTCATTTCCCCACTTGGTGGATGGGAGGCCCGAAATGTATTCCATTGAGATGGATTCCCATGGCCTGTAGGGAGTAGGAAGGGGGGTGTAGAGGCCCTATTTCTTAGTGGTTGGTTTGGTAATAGCGCATGCAGTGCAGGACCTGATATACTTTCTAACCTCCTACCGAAGTTTCAGCCAATAGAAATGTTTTTGTAGCATTGCCACTGTTGTTTCAACGCTGAAGTGTCCTACCACCTGACTGTAGTGGGATTCCCAGATCATCTTTGCTCGCTCACTTTATGGAACAAAAATATGACCCAGATGACACAACAACCCATCCTGAAGATGGAAATTTTCGACAACTGCATTTGCACCCAACATTTGGTAGGTGGTGGAGAAGTTTGGATCTATCTCCTAGAGTTGGGGTCATCCATAGGTCTCGTGGCCGAAAAAGTCTAGCACCGTGGTGAGTGCCATGACTAGCGGTCTACTGAGGCAATCAACGATGTAGTTGGTGCTTACTGTTTTATACTTGATGTTGAGGTGGAATTGTTTTAAGTATGTGGACCACTTTTGATCGCGGTCATTTTGTAATTTTCCTTGTGTCTGCATGAACTGCAGTGGCTTATGATCAGTGTGGATGACTGTCTCCTTCCCAAGAATGTAATGTCTCCACTGGTGGGAAGATTTCACATTGGAGTACATTTATTTGTTGTAAGTAGGGTACTTATGGACAACATATGATAGTGTATCACTATGATAGGCCACGGGGTGGCCATGCTGAGTGAGAATGACACCCACATCATTGTTTGAAGCATATGTCTCAATCTCAAAGGGTTTTTGTAGGTATGGTAGTGAAATTACTGGGGTTGGTAACACGTGTTGCTTCAAATCATCGAACACTTGTTTTTGGAATCGGCCCCATGCAAATTTTTCCTTACCACCACCCCTGGTTATTTGGCTGAGGGCACATGCAATATGGGAGAATCCCATCTGAATCTTAGTGAGTGTGGTTGGGGCTAGCTATTCATGGATGATTTGGATCTTGGCTGGATCCACATGTACGCCATACTGATCAACATTGTATCCCAGGTAATGGATTCTCTCCATGCAAAAGGATCATTTTTCCAAGTTGGCGTATATCTTGTATTGTCGCAAGGTGTGCAGAACCTGTTGAATATGCTGCAAGTGTTCTGCCCAAGACATGTTGTAAATGAGAATGTCATCCAAATACACCACTACAAAATTATTGGTGAATGGTCGCGGGATATTTTCCATCATCCTCATGAAAGTGGCTGAAGCACTTTTCAAACCAAAGGGCATGACCAACCATTCAAAAAATCCTTCCTTTGAATTGAAGGCGGTCTTCCATACATATGTCTCTTCTATCGGGACATGGTGGTAGAAATAATTCAGATCAATCTTACTGAAGTATTTGTCCCCCATGAGTTGATCAAGGAGGTCATCGAATCGGGGAATTGGGTACCGATTTCTGACTGTGAATTTATTCAAGGCCTAGTAATCAATGTAAAGTTGCCAGGTTCCAACTTTCTTCTATACCATCATGATTCAGATCCTGCAAGGTGATGATTTGGGATGGATGTGCCCCTTGTGGAGTAATTCTTATATATGTCACTTGATCTCCTCATTCTCTAACATAGAGCAGCGATAGACTATCCCATTGGGCAGAGATGCGTCGGGGGTCAGATCAATGGGGTTCTTGACCTGAAAGTGTATAGGTACCTCGGTAGATGAGGAGAATATATCTGAGTATTCTTCGACGACCTTGTCTACTTGCTCCTTATATGTGGAGAGGTCAGTTGTAAAGACCCTCGATGTGGTTGTGATATTTCGCTCATTCTGAGAGTGAATCACGAAGAAGAAAAAATTCCCCATCTGAGAGATGACCTTCCTGCATTGCTTGGCAGAGATGAAGGAAATAGAAGTAGGTGGGACTACCTCAGGTATCCTGTACAATTTCATGTTCAAAGTAATAATAGCACTACGAGGCCTAGACTCATATACAACATGACGTTTCCATAAATAATTTTGGCCTAAAAGAACATCACAAACTTCAAGAGGAGCAACATCACACAATACCTCATCTTTGAAGGGCTTGATGTCATACGACAGTCGACAATGTTGACTGACGCGGAGATCGCTTCCTTGGAGGAGCCATCCAATGGTGTAGGGTTGTGGGTGTGACATTGTCGGAAGGGCCAGCCGCTTGACAACCTCTGCTGAGATGAGGTTCTTATGGATATCGCTATCAACGATGAAATGAATCGGGGTGCCTTTTACCCACATCTGTGAATGGAATAGGCGCTCCCCTTCTTCGGGATCGTCTGGTTCATCAGGTTGGAGCTTGGTGGTAGCAATGGTGGCACTGGGTTCCACATCAATGATCCATATTCCCCTTTCTGGTTTTGACTCAGAGTTAGAACTCACATCTGATTCATAGGCTTTCACTTCAGCCACCAATGACTGCTTTGAACGACAGTCAACAGTGTTATTCCAAGGGCTCTTATGGAAGTCGCGCCACTTCCTGCTATCTTTATTTGTCTTTCTGGTGTCCTTCTTTGCTTGTAGCTTGGACTGGTTGTCCTGATACTATCCATATTTTCTCTATCCTTTTTTCTGTGGGTTGGGGTCGCCCTTTCCTGGATTTTGCTGTGAGGGGTTCCCGGGCCCAAATTGTCGCGTCTTTTGTTTGAGCTTCTGCTCGATTTTGACAGCATATCGGTAGGTCGCACCCAAGTACGCGATGTCCAGAAATTCCATTTCGGTCTAGATGTATCTATGTAGAGCACCATGATACTTGAGCACCATATGTCTCTCTGAATATTTGATACCCATATTGGTGTGCAAGGTATGGAAGATATTTTTGAACTCTGACACTGCTTGGTCTCTTTATTGCTACAGTGTGGTCCATTTGGTATAAAAGTCGTCATAAATTCCAACAGGGTAGTATTTTTCCTTAATATCATCCCTGAAGTATTCCCAGGTGGCCGTGACTATAAATAATGAGGTTTCCTCTATTTCCTTTTGCTAACAGAAAGTTTCCCACCAATCTTTGACATGGGGAACGACTTTGAGGAGCGCAAAAGTAATCTTTTCTCTATTCGAAAAGTTATGGACAGAAAAATACCCTTCTAGTAGATTCAACCACTTGTCTACACCATCTGCATCTATTTGACCTTCAAATATAGGAATATCAAAGTTTATTTGTACCTTTAAGGGGGCGGCGCCTCCACTCGAAGAAGATGTGTCGCAAGTTGGTAGCCGCCGAAGGATTTGCACAAAATTATCCATCATCTCGTTCCTCTGTTGCGTGAGGGATTCCTCAAGCAACATTTTGAAAGGATCTCTTGTCCCGTCATATTTCTTTTCTCTTTCCATGAGAGGTCACTTGGCCATGAGAGAGCTTTGGTCCTCAAGAGAAACAAGCTCGAGACCCAATTCTTTGTACTCTGAGCTCGTTGGGGACATGCATTAAGACGACAAGGAGAAGACCACTCTGATACCATCGATCTGGGTTTTATGAGCATAAAGAAATGACTACAGATTATTAACATATGCATAACACAGAATAACAGAGATACAATAAAATTGATTTTCTATTCAACAAAGAAATAAGATGAAACTGTAAAATGCAGGAGAAAACAAGCTTGTTGTAATGGTGGCGGCTTATCTCTGAGAAGAGATGTGATGAATGTGCTCATTTTCAATAAGATCACTATAATGAGGCTCTGAAGTCCTTTTTACAATAAACAGGAGTGTCAAAAACCCTATACAGCCAAAAATCTAACCCTAGGAGATGAAGCGCCAAAAGTCATGTGGGCCCCGATTGGGTAAGTCAGTACATCAACTTCCAGGGGTCGTAACTTTTGCATACAATCTATGTTTTAGGAATACGATTGCTCGTTGGAAAGATCTATATGAGGACTACAAATATTGAAGAAAATTTCATGTTGATATATTTAGACAGGTACATACACACAAAAAATGTCATTTAGGGCCTCAAAACGGCTTCAGAAGTTCAGGACCCGAAAAAATGGCTAAAAATAGTAAATTACCAAAATTGCCAAAACGTTGTTTTGAGCCAGCTGGAAAAGTTGGGTGGCCACCGATATCCACCTAGATCAATCCTCCCTCCTTAGGAAGCAATGGTCTCCATTGTGTTGAGTTCCCCCATCAGATGAGGAAATTTCTGTTGAATTTGGCCTCGGGTGAGCCACTTGCCTTGGTGCAGGAGTTGCCCTGCTTTGATGACTCGATAAAGTTGGATCATTTGTTGTCGAGTGCCCTTGATCTATGTGTCCACAATCTGATCACTATATGCATGTTGTATGCAGTCGGGGTTGAGCTATGTTGGTGTTGGTTGTTCTGCTACGTTTGAGGTGTCCAATAATGGTGGGAAATAAGGGTGAAGGAGGTCCACGTTGAACAATGGGTGCAGGACAAGAAAAGGAGGAATGTTGAGCTCAAAATAATTATCCCCCATAGCCTTGGTGATGGTGTACAACCCATAACGGAGTGGGAGAAGATTTCGATGGGCTCATGTAAGGCGTTCTTTCTGCAAGTGCAACCAAACTTTGTCGCCCACCTGAAACTTATGTGGCACCTGATGTTGATCATGGCGCTACTTGTACTTGTCATTAGACTTCTGTAGGATATCCCGAACCTGTTGGTGGATGTGATAGATCCGCTCAATGAACCGAGTGGCTTTTTCAACTTTAGTTGGAGCAGGGGATGAGTCGGTCGAGGTGAACGCAAGGGGAAGTGCAACATCCATGGGACCCAATGGTTGGAATCCCAATCCCACCTGAAAGGGGTTGTGGCCAGTTGAGCTATGCAAGGCTCGGTTGTAGCTATGTTGGACATAGGGAAGACTCTCATCCCATGTGTGAGGGTTATTGTAATTATACATGCGTAGGATATGCATGATCATTCGATTTATGACCTTGATTTGGCCATCTGTTTGGGGGTGGAAGGTCCTAGATTTGGTGATCTTGGTGTCCAGCAGTGACTAGAGGCTCGACCAGAATGTGATGAGAAATTGACTGTCCTGATCTGATACAATGGTTTGTGGGATTCCAAAATGTACCCAAACTCGTTCAAAGAAGATCTTGGCAGTGGATTTTGTTGTGATGCTCTTCTTGTAGGCAACTAGAATCGCCATATTAGAAAATCTATCAATAACCACAAAAACATAGTCATTTCCCCACTTGGTGGATGGAAGGTCCGACATGTAGTCCATTGATATGGAATCCCATGGAATTTCAGGAGTAGGAAGGGGGGTGTACAGGCCCTATTTCTTAGTGGTCGGTTTGGCAATAACGCAGAAAATGCAGGACCTGGTATACTTGTTGACCTCATGTCAAAGTTTCGGCCAGTAGAAATGTTTATGTAGCATCACCACTCTCTTTTCAACATCGAAGTGTCCTGCCACCCAACTGTAGTGGGCTTCCCAGATCATCTTCACTCACTCTCTTGATGGAACGCAGATATGTCCGAGACAACACAACAACCCATCCTAAAGATAGAAATTATTGACAACTGTGTTTCACCCAACATTTGGTAGGTGGTGGCAAAGTCTGGATCTGTCTCCTAGAGTTGGGGCCATCCAGAGGTCTCATGGCCGCAAGAGTCTAGCACCATGGTGAGTGTTGCGACTGGCGGTCTACTGAGGCAATTAGCGATGCGGTTGGTGCTTCTTTTTTTATACTTGGTGTTGAGGTGGAATTTTTGTAAGTATGTGGACCACTTTTGATGGAAGTCATTATGTAATTTGCCTTGTGTCTGCATGAACTGTAGTGGCTTATGATCAGTTTGGATGATTGTCTCCTTCCCAAGAATGTAATGTTTCCTCTGGCGGTAGGCTTGCACAATGGAGTACATTTCTTTGTCATAAGTAGGGTACTTACAGACAACATCTGATAGTGTCTCACTATGATAGGCCACGAGGTGGCCGTGTTGAGTGAGAATGGCACCCACAACATAGTATGAAGCATTTGTCTCAATCTTAAAGGGTTATTGCAGGTCTGGTAGTGAAAGTATTGGGGTTGAGCACAGGCACTGCTTCAAATCATCGAACACTTGTTGTTGGGACCAGCCCCATGCAAATGTTTCCTTACCACCACCCCTGGTTATTTGGCTGAGGGCCCATGCAATATGGAAGAATCCCAACACGAACCTGTGGTAGAAATTGGCAAGGCCCAAGAATCTCTGAAGCTCAGTGAGTGTGGTTGGGGCTGGCCAATCATGGATGACTTGGATCTTGGCTGGATCCACATGTACACCATGTTGATCAACATTGTAGCCCAAGTAATGGACTCTGTCCATGCAAAAGGAGAATTTTTCCAAGTTGGTGTATAGCTTGTGCTACCACAAGGTGTGAAGAACCCACTGAATATGTTGCAAGTGTTCTTCCCAAGAGTTGTTGTAAATAGGAATGTCATCCAGATACACCACAACAAAAGTATTGGTGAATGGTCACAGGATATCGTCCATCATCCTCATGAAAGTGGTTGGAGCATTTGTCAAACCAAAGGGCATGACCAACCACTCAAAAGGGCCTTCCTTTGACTTGAAGGCAGTCTTCCATACATTTGTTTGTTCTATTGGGACCTGGTGGTAGCCAGACATCAGATCAATCTTACTAAAGTATTTTTCCCCCGTGAGTTGATCAAGGAGGTCATCAATTCAGGGAATTGGGTACCGGTTTCTGACTGTGATTTTATTCAAGGCCTGATAATCAATGCAGAGTTGCCAGGTTCCATATTTCTTCTGTACCATCACGATTGGGCTCCCACAAGGTAATGGGATGGGATGAATGTACCCCTTGTGGAGCATTTATTGGATATATCACTTGATCTCCTCATTCTCTAACATAGAGAGGCGATAGACTGGCCCATTGGGAAGCGATGTGTCCAGGGTCAAATCAATGGGGTGCTTAACCTGACAGTGCAGAGGTGCCCCGGTAGGTGAGGAGAAGATATATGAGTATTATTCGATGACCTTATCTACTTGCTTTTGCTGTGTGGAGAGATCGACCATAGAGACCCTCGATGTGGCTATGATATTTCGCTCATTTTGAGAGTGAATCATGAAGAAGACAAACTTCCCCGTCTGAGAGATGACCTTCCTGCATTACTTGGCAAAGATCAAGGAAATAGAACTAGGTGGGACTGCCTCGGGTATTCTGTACAATTTCATGTTCAAAGTAATAATAACACTACGAGGCCTATACTCATATACAACATGATGTTTCCATGAATAAGGTTGTCCCAAAAAAACATCACAAACTTTGAGAGGATCAACATCACACAATACCTCATCTTTGAAGGGCTTGATGTTCTATGATAGTCGACATTGTTGGCTAACGCGAAGATCGCTTCCTTGGTGGAGCCATACAATGGTGTAGGGTTGTGGGTGTGGCATTGTCGGCAGGGCCATCTGCTTGAATACCTCTTCTAAGATGAGTTTCTTCTGGCTACCACTATCAATGATGAAGTGCAACGGGGTGCCTTTTACCCACATTTGTGAATGGAAGAGGCGCTCTCCTTCTTCGGGCTCATCTGGTTCATCAAGTTGGAGCTTGGTGGTAGAAACGGTGCCACTGGGTTCCATGTCAATGATTCGTCTTCCCCTTTCTGGTTTTGAATCAGATTCAGAACCCACATCTGATTCATAGGCTTTCACTTCAGCCACCAGTGACTATTTTGAGCGACATTCAGTAGTGTTAGACCAAGGGATATTATGGAAGTCGCACCACTTCTCGGTATCTTTCTTTGTCTTTTCGGTGTCCTTATTTTATTTCATCTTGGACTGGTTTTCCTGATATTGTCCATCTTTTCTCTGTCCTTTGTTCTATGGGTTGGGGCCGCCCTTTCCTAGCTTTTGTTGTGAGGGGTTCCCGGGCCCAAATTGTCGCGTCTTTTGTTTGAGCTTATGCTCGATTTTGATGGCATATCGGTAGGCTGCGTCCAAGGACGATATGTCTAGAAATTATATTTTGGTCTGGATGTATCTGTGTAGAGCACCACGATACTTGAGAACCAAATGTCACTCTGAATCTTTGATACCCATCTTGGTGCACAAGGTATGGAAGATATTTGTGAACTCTATCACTGCTCGGTCTCTTTCATGGCGCAGTGTGGTCCATTTGGTATACAAGTCATCATAACTTCCAACAGGGTAGTGTTGTTCCTTAATAGCATCCCTGAGGGATTCCTAGGTGGTCGTGACTATAAATAACGAGGGTTCCTCTGTTTCCTTTTTCTCACAGAAAGTTTCCCACCAATATTTGACATGGGGAACAGATTTGAGGAGCGCAAAAGTAATATTTTCTCTATTAGAAAAGTTATGGACGGAAAAATACCCTTCTAGTATATTCAGCCACTTGTCTACACCATCTGCGTCTATTTGACCTTCAAATACAGGAATATCGAAGTTTATTTGTACCTTGAAGGGGGCGGTGCCTCCGCTCGAAGAAGATGCGTCGCATGTTGGTAGCCACCGAAGGATTTGCACGAAACTATCTATCATCGCATTCCTCTGTTGCATGAGGGATTCCTCAAGAAACATTTTGAAAGGATCTCCTGTCTCGTCATATTTATTTTCTCTTTCCATGAGAGGTCTCTTGGGCGTGTGAGAGTTTTGGTCCTCAAGAGAAACAAGCTTGAGACCCAATTATTTGAACTCTGACCTCGTTGGGGACATGCATTAAGATGACAAGGAGAAGACCGCTCTGATACCACTGATCCAGATTTTATGAGAAGAATGAAATGACTACATATTATTAACGGATGCTTAACACAGAATAACATAGATACAGTAAAATTGGTTTTCTATTCAACAAGGAAATAAGCTTAAACTATAAAATGCAGTGGAAAACAAGCTTGTTGGAATGGTGGTGGCTTATCTCTGAGAAGAGATGTGATAGTTTCACTCATTCACAATAATATCATTACATTGAGGCTCTGAAGGACTTTTTACAATAAACAGTAGTTTCAAAAACCCTAGACATCCAAAAACCTAACCTTAGGAGATGAAACACCAAAAGTCATGTGGGCCCCATTTGGGTAAGTCAGTACATTAACTTCCCGGGGTTGTAACTTTTGCATACAATATTCAGTTTAGGCATACGATATCTCGTTGGAAAGATTTATCCGAGGACTACAATTGTTGACTAAAATTTCATGATGAAATTTTAGGAGAGGTACATACCCAAAAAAACGTCGTTTAGGGCCTCAAAACGGCTCGGGAAGTTCAGGACCCGAAAACTGCTAAAAATAGTAAATTACCAAAATTACCAGAAAGTTGTTTTGATCCAGCTGGAAAAGGTGGGTGACCACCGATATCCACCTGGATCAGAGTAGCAGGAATCCTTCCACACATATGATATGGAAAGGGAAGCCAAGGAAGTCACATAACGTTTTGACAAGACTACGCACATATGGACTACTTTGGAGGAAGAGGAGAAGGTCCAACAGTTGGACCAATAAGAGGAGAAAATCAGTGTTGCAATGCAGGATTTTAAGTAGTGACAGAAGGCCATGAGTATCACATAATTATTGAAAGAGACGTAGGATATGAAGACCCTGCAAACAGAATTAAAGACTGCGCAGATAAACAAGCAGGCAAGACAGGCCCAGTTGGAATCCCTCCAGGAACAAGCAATGTAGATAATTGTAGAACTGGAGGAAGAAAATACAAGGATAGTGCATGCACATACATATATCACATCATTGTTGAATGACCATATGACAACACAGATGGTCGAGGCACTAACAAAAAAAGTTGTGCAAGTGAAAGAAAAAGGGAAGGAACTAGCAAGAAAGCTCCACAGTTTGGAGAAGGTTGTACAGGGAGCGCGCAACACCTGAGTGGCTTGGGACGAGCCACATATTAGTTTTTAGGGCTTGTTGGTGCAGGCCTATTTTGGGAGAAGAAATTTTATTTTTGGGCACAGATCTATTTTTGGAAAAGAAGCATATTTTTGGAGCATGCGCCATAGGTGGTGGAAAAGCAGCATGTAGAAAAAGAAGGAAAAGTAGCATGCAGAAAAAGGAGGAAAAACAGTGTAGCACACTTGTAAATAGACCTAACCATGCTAGGGCTAGGGTTTTGAAAATAATGTAATGGCTATAAGCCAGTAGAGTAGTATAAATAAATACTTAGATGTCTAGGAGAGGTTGGTTAATGGTTGTGGGTTTTTAGTTGATTGTCGATTAGTTGTTGTTATTGGTTGACTAGTCAAGTAGATATAGTGTTGGTCTAAGTAAGCTAGTTTTTTAGGGTTAGATTACAGGATGTGGATCCTGGTGTGGTCTAGTCAGCCTCAGCGAGGGTATTTACCCTCCTTTATTATTGTAAACTTGAAGATGTAATGCGTGCAACGAATATTTTGCAGAAGAATGAATAAAAGAGTAGAAGAGACAGATCTTTGTGGACGTAGCCCCAGGGGGTGAACTAAAATAAATCCACTATGTTAATGTACCCGAATGATTGTTTGGATGTTATGTTATGTATTAGTTAAAGAATGAATGGTTAAATTTGTTTATAACAACATGCTTGTGTATTTTAATGATGAATGAATATTAGAAGTAGATGAATGAATACTAATGTTAATGCATAAGGTAAAGGATCATAATACAGTACCAATCCATTCATATACTACAAACACCTGAGTATTTCAGTCCCCCATAAATTTATCTCGGGTGAGACTGTGTTATGCACTCTGTGTGCAACGTTTCCTTCTAGTTTACCAGGATGGTCGATAGTTTTGAGGGTTTTGTTGGAAACCTATTGAGATTAGAACCTGGTTCAGTCCAAGAGTCCAACAACTGCTTTCTGAGAATTTTCTGCCATGAGAATGATGATCTTTCAGATATTTAATAACATCTTTGTTTGATTTTGAAATACGATTTGGCACCAATTTATATTGGCGTTTATGTTATGTTAGTTTTTTACTTTCGTTTATATGTATTGTTTCTTTTCTTGTATATCAATTGATTACAATATGAGTCTTTTCATTGGGTTGAAATGATCACCCTTTGAAGTTTATTCATTTTAGAATGATGGTTTTTCAAGTTAACATATAAGGTTGGCTTGAAATTGTATTTCTATTAAGATTTCATATGAATTATATTTGTTAGTTTGATATACCATGTATTAACTATTGTATATGATGTGTATGTTGTTCATGAAATATTTCTGTAATGGAACTAGTTATTTTCTTTTATTTATTTTCATGTGATCGCTTTATCTTTGAGAACATGATTCTTAACCATGAAGTTATAGGATCTAGTTTATTTTTTTCTGATTTGAAATGAACTGAGGTCTCTTTTTATTTGATATAGTCTCATATTCATTGGATAAAGATACCTTGTTTCATTACCTCATTGATGTTGTTAGATATTCTGATTGATTATGATATTGTTTTAAAACTTACCTACCTTTCGTATTTAATTTTACAAGGGATACCCCCTCTGGATCCTAGATTTTTCTAAGAGAGCCTAAAGTGGGAATAGGCTTATAAAGGGCCTTATTGGATGCCTTGGAAATGTTCTTTTATAAGAAAAACTTGAGGAACAACATTCGAACTATTGTCGTTGTCGGGGACAAAAATTCAGACTATTTTAAAAGGATATCTATATTCTATTCTTGGAGTTTGATTAAGTATATTTATGAATTTACCTAATCATGTAAAACCTCATATTCATTTTGGTTTGGATGATCAAATAAGTATCTTAAATCCATTGTACAATTTATCCAAACAAACTGCAAGGAATCGTGTAGAATTGGAAAAGTCTTGGCACGTTCTTGCTCAGCAAGACGTTCAAGCTCAACCTAACCCACAAGTCCAACGAGATTGAGAATGGTGTGTTTCTCATTTCTTAAGGGAATTCATTATAGAGTTCAAACAATATTTTTCTAGTCTTTATTTCTTTTCTGGGAAATGACATGCATTTTGCTTCACAGGTGAATGAAGTAGAATTTTGTGTTTACTTTATATTTGAAAATATTTAACTTAATATTTTCACCTTATAAAGTAAACCTGGAGAATAACTTTAGAAATGCTCGTTCTAATCAAAGAACACCACATAATACCCCTCTATCTGACCATGAGAAACTTGTTTCATAGGAAAACAGATGATGGAAGGTAGGATATTCTTCATTAGTTTCTCCTGAGATCGAAGATATTGAAATTCCAGAAGTTGAACATATTGAAAATCAATTCGAATATAAAACCCCACCTAGGAGAAAATCTGGTTCTCCTTTGATCGATAATATTCCTTTGGTAGAAATTTCTAACACTTGTTTTACTTGGACTCCTTTTGAAAAGGTTTCATTTATCCTTAGTCATGTCTCTCCAAGGAAGTCTCCTAAGACTAAAAAGAAATCACCACCTTATTTGAAAGTAACTATGCCACCTCGAGTGCAACAATGGGTCAATGTCTGCTACCAGTCTTTGGTACTTCGCCACCAATTACATAACTTAACTTATAAGTATCTAAAAGAATTACCCAAGTATAATGTTCAAACCAGCGTCAGTGTTGAAGACCATATTTCCTCTTTTCAAGATTGTACTGATAATCTCACAGTTTCATAAGAAGATGTATATCTCAAATTTGTTGTGCAAATCCTCGAAGGTGATGCACGATGGTGCTTTCGAAATATACCTGATAATAGTATTACGACTTGGGAAGAATTGGAAACAACCTTTTAAAATCAATTGGGTGAAAAAATAGATCACCAATACTATCTTACCGAGTTTGTTTCTTTAAAGAGAAAAAATGATGAATCTGTTACTGACTTTACAAAACGATTTAATAAGATTTATAATAGAACTCATGAAGACATAATACCAAACCTAGCCGCAACTAAGGTTACACATTATTCTACTTTTAATCCTAAATTTTCCTTATTATTAAGGGAGTGAAGGGTAATTACATTGGCTGCCATGCAAACTAACCCTTTAGATTTAGAAGGAAATCTAGTCACCGCAGGTAAAAACAAATATAAAGTTGAAAAGTATGAAACCAAGAAAAATCTAGAAGATAACTCAACAGAATCATCTTCTTCTGCTAATAAGCAAGATCAAAATATTGATGAAATAAAAAAATAGTTAAATCTTTAGCTAGTAAGATGGCTAAGTTTGAGATTACTAATAAAATTATTCTTCCTAATCCTCTAGCTAATCCACAAAGAAATTTATTTAACAATTCTGGAGCACTTAGAACCTTTCCACAAAAAAATAGTGTTCATTATATATGACCATTTAATATTCAAATGTTGAATAGAGAAAATAAGGTTGATGAAACTCCACCACAACCTCCATTAAGGAATAGTAACAATATGATTGAGGATTTTGAAATAGAATTACAAGATGAAGAATTTGAGGTATCAGGAGAAGTACTTGAGATTAATTGGCTAGAGGAAGAAGAGCCTCAGACTTATTTTACTCAACACGATCATCGGAATTCAATAACTAACTTTATGCAAAATATTAATATGTCAGAACAAGAAATGGAAAATATATGGGTCAAACAATATCAAGCATTCGATGAAATAATTTTATCCTAAATTCACGTTAATTATGATATTAAACCTAAAATCAATCAGGTTCAGCCTCAAAGGTAGAATGTGATCAAGAAATTACAAAAACAAAACAAAAGAATTAGTTAATCGTGTGACTGAATCACAAAATAAGGAAGTAGCCATTCAAAATAATAGTTCTTTCAATTTAACCACTGAACTTAACAAATTGCGTATTCCAATTCCTTTAAACAAAGTAATAAAGATACATTATTTTAAAGAATAAGTAATAAAGTTCATGGGTTTTTCTCCCGAATTAGCTTCAAATACTGACATTATTAATGCACACGACGAAGCAACAAAAATTTATGTAGGTCCTTATCTTGAAAAATAATATACTAATATTACTCCTTTCTACATTACTTTGACCATTTACGATCAATTTTTACACAATTGTATGTTGGAATCAAGAGCCTCTCATAATATTATGCCCAAGGTTATCATGGAAAAGTTAGGACTTGATATTACTTAACCTTATAAATATTTATATACCTTTGATTCAAATAAAGTACAGTGTCTTGATCTTATCAAAGATTTGGTTGTTAATTTAGCTCAAATTCCTACAAGAGTATTATGATGGATATCGTTGTTTTTGATGTACCACCCAACTTCCGTATGCTTCTTTCAATATCCCGAGGTGGAAAATTGGGAGGAACTCTACAGTTATAATTATCATATGCATATTTTTACATATTATCCATATGCAGGAAAGGTAGCAGAGGATATTAGGAACAAGCTCGAGGCCAACTCAAAGTGGTCTAACAGCAACGTGGAAGAAAGTTTTAAAACTTGGTTGATGGACAATTGTGTTGCACAATATGCAACACTTCCTAGCCTAATGGGCATGAACATATGGTGGGCCTAGAATTCCATTGTATTCAATGAAACATTATGGCTCCAGAAGTAACAACAGTCATTACTCTCGGTAGGTAGAGGAATTCAAGGTGGATCCAAAATCCCCCAAACCAAGAGTTCATGTTATTCCCTCTTTGGACTTGGGGGTTCCGTGGGGATTTTTTGACGGTGTAGCGCAGGTTCATCCGTCCAAGTGTGGTGTTAGGGTAGTTCTCTTTATCAACTAGTCTCATTATATCCACATAAGGTATGCTCCAAGGAAAGGGACAAACAACAGAGCTGAAATGATTGCTTTATGTACTCTCTTGGATACAACAAAGAAAAAATACCTTAACAAATTGCAGGTGCTCAAAGATTAAAAATTGGTTATAGAGTGGGCCCAAGGTAGAGAAAACATCCAGAATATGAAGTTGGAATCCATCATGAGAGACATCAACCTAGCTTTCCTCTCTTTTGAATGGTTTTCCTTCCATCACATCCTAAAGGAAATCAACTCAAAAACTAACAAACTCTCAAAGGATGCATTGGAACTCCAATCTGGAACCTTTGTGTTCTATGAATACCTGGATGGGGTGAAAACCGAAGCCATGGAATTTAGATTCTGAACCCCCTAGGGGAATTTGTTGTGTTATTTTGTGGCAGACTATAAGTGATATGTATGGCCGGTAAGAATGTAAAGCCTTTTTGTAACAGATATGTAAAGAAAGGTAGGGATAGCATAATTTTTGTCAGGCACCGAGGCAGACCAAATGAAAGACTGTAATATATTTCAACAAGGAATATAAAGGATTTTTTTCCCAGGAAAAAAAATCAGATTTATCATATGCAACTATACCAGTATTCGGTGGGAAAAATCGAATACTTTACCAGGAAGCTCATTTCGCTTATACTTTAAACGATGTAAATAATTCACAAAACCATCCAGTGTATGTCGAGAATGATGAATTAGGAAATTTTGTATTGGAATTTACTAAAGAAGACAGTAAAGAAAGTTCCATATGTGAAACCATTAATAAAGTACCAGTCGATCCTAATAAATTTTGGAAAATGTACTTCGATGGTGCCTCTTCGAAGGATGGATGAGGAGCTAGTATTTATTTTTTCTATCCTACTAAACATTCTTTATCCTTTTCTTATAATTAAATTATGAAACTACTAATAATGTTGCAAAGTACGAAGCTCTTATCCTTGTCCTCGAAAAGGCTAGGAGATTAAATATTGATAAGCTATCCATTTTTGGGGATTCAAAGCTTGTTATAAATCGGGTTAAATCCTTATGTCAAAACAAACATCCTCATTTGAGGGCTTATAGGAATCAAGTGTGGGACCTTGAAGAAATATTTTTATTATTTGTAAACTTTATTACTATTTGGTTCATGTTCGTAAGAAAAGTGGAGAAATTTGTTTGTGCATAGACTTTCGTAATCTTAACAGGGTTTATCTAAAAGATAATTATCCTTTCCCTAAAATGGATCATAGATTACAAAGGGTAGTTTTCACAAAGAGAATTTCTATGATGGATTGTTTCTCTAGATATAACCAGATTGATGTTCATAAGGATGATAGAGAGAAAATAACCTTTACAACATCGTGGGGCACATTTATGTATGATAAAATGAATTTCGGATTAATGAATGCATGCGATACATTTAAGAGAGAAATGGTCATTGCCTTCACGGATGAAAAATATAAATTCATTGTAATATATCTTGATGATATGACTATCTTTTCAAAAAATGATAAGCTTCATCGTGAACATCTAAAACAATGTTTTTTGAAATGAAGAAAGTATGGTTTATCACTCAATCCAAAAAATCTTATTTTACTATGTCTGAAGGTAAAATTTTAGGGAATATTGTTACTCATGCAAGCATTAAAATTGACCCTGAAAGAGTATAGTTTAGTCTAGATATTCATTTAGCTAGACATAAAAAAAAAAAGTACAATTGTTTTTGGATAAAATAATTTTTTTGAGACGATTTATTCCAAATTTTGTAGAAATTGTGAAGGAGATTACAAATATGCTTAAAAAGGGAAATGAAATCAAATACAATGTGGATTCCAAGGTGTCTTTCCAAAAGAATAAATGAACCTTGACTGAGGCCCCTATATTGGTAAGCCCCGATTACACAAAGGACTTCATCACTTTTCCTTTTGCTCTACAACACATGATTGTTGTTGTTTTGTTACAAAAAAATGAAAACGACAATGAACAACCAATAGCCATTTTTAGTCGAGATTTGAGAGATGCGGAATTGAAATATGACATCATGGAAAAACAAGCATTCACTCTAGTTAAGTCTGTTAAATCTTTTCTAACCTATGTTTTACAATAAAAAAAAAATATGATTTTTACCCCTTCTTCGACAGTTAAAGAAATTTTGACTCAGCACAATAGCAATGGAAAGATAGGTAAGTGGATTGCTAAAATCAAGAATATGATATATAAATTAAGCCTAATAAATTGATTAAAGGTTGTGGTTTATCAAAACTCTTAGCTAAGTCTAACTGTCAAGCACTTAATATAAATCAAATAACTCATGAAAATATAATGTCACAACAAAATCATGAAGTGCAATCTGAAACTTTATTTCCAGAACCCCCTTATCAAGAATTTGATATCATTTTCACTTCTTCATCATGGTATGGAGATATTATTTATTATTTATAAAATCTCAAGTGTCCTGATCACTTAGATAAATCACAATTTTTTTCTCTTAAGCTTAAAGAAACTAAATATTGTATAATCGAAGATGTTCTTTACAGGAGAGATCCTAATGGCATACTTCTAAGATGTATCTTAGAGGATGAAACATATAATATAATTAATCAACATCATTTTGGGGTTTGTGGTGGCTACTACGCTTGGAAGGATATTGCTCACAATATTTTGTGCAGTGGATATTATTGGCCTACCTTATTCACTACGGTGAATAAGAAAGTGAGAGCTTACTTAGAGTGTCAATTATTTGCTGGAAAGAAAAAATTATCACCTTTACCTCTCAAACCAATTAAAGTACAAGCTCCATTTCAGCAATGGTGACTTGAATTTATTGGAGAGATTCATCCACCATCAAGTGGACAAAACAGATTTATTCTAACCACCACTTACTATTTTACAAAATGGGTCGAGGCTATCCCTATGCATCACATGACAGAAAAAGTGGTGATAAAATTCCTTGAAGAACGTATCTTTTCGACATTTGGATGTCCTAAGAAAATCATAACAGAGAATGCTAAAGAATTTTATTCCATTGCATTAATAGATTTATGTAGTGATAACCATGTATCCTTGGTACATTCAACTACTTATTATCCTTAAGGTAACGGACTTGCAGAGTCTAAAAACAAGAACTTAGTTAAAATTATTAAGAAAATACTAGGACAAAATAAAAGGAATTGGGACTCTCAATTAAAGTATGCGCTTTGGGAAGATATGATAAGTACTAAGAGAGAAATTGGTACTTCACATTTCCAACTAGTTTATGGACCTGATGCCATACTTCTTGTCTAGTTGGGAAATCCTATAATAAAAATCCTTCAAGATATACGTGAAGAACCGAATGATTTACAAATAAGATTATGCCAATTAATTCAAGTTCACAAAACATGAGAAATAGTTAGTGAAAAACATAAAGCTTATCAATAACCAATGAAACAATTATTCAATAAAAGAGATAAAGAATGAACTTTCCAACCTGATGATTTAGTTTTAAAATGAGACAAAAAAATGGAGGAGTTTGGTAAACATGGAAAATTCGATAGTTTATGGTGTGGGCCCTTCATTATTGATCATATTGAAGGGGAAAATGCATTTCCATTGAAAAATATTCAAGGTGAAAGTTTAGGAGTGCATGTAAACGGGTGTTTCCTAAAACATTTCATGATTTATTGAAATTTCTTAAAATATCATTGTACATACCATCAAATAAACATCCCTCTTAAACAAAAAATAAAAATGTAAAATATGAATAAGATATTATTTCATCTTTGAACTATTCTATTTAAGATCAGATAGTGGCATATTCTCTTCTTGGATATTACATGGTTCATTACTATCGTCTGCAAACATTCAAGTTATATGTGTGGATATACACACATTAATTACTATAAATATGAAGATGAAATACTTTTCTTGTTTATCTTTCATTGAATTCTTATCTATTACATAATCTTTCATTGATTCTTAGATCTAGATTCATTGAAACTATCTAGTTCTGGTTGACATAATTTTGACAATCTATATACAATAAGTCAAGCTCTTAGATACCTCTTTTATCAAATAAAAATACAAAATATACCCAACATTTAAGGACTATATCTACCAACAGTGATCATCCCTTGTTTTTTTAAAACGCACTGATTTCCCCCATCTCTGCATTAATAAACAATATTTCAAGTAAATAAAATAAAATAAGCGAGTTGGTGAAAGGAAATTCAGTTGGGAAATTCAAGCATCTTTGTCGGGGATATGGATGCTCATTGGCAGTAGATAAAGGCCTATGAGTGTGTCTCTTGTTGGATTACTGAGAGGGGGGGTGAATCAGTAATAGAGAAATTTAATCATTTTTCACCATAAAATGCAAGTGTTATATCAATGTAGCATTATAATCCAATAGTTGCAGAGTAAATAAACAATGAAAAAATGAGCAATCACACACATACACAATACACCAGTGTTTTACGTGGAAACCCAAAGCGGGAGAAAACCATGGAATTTTTTTTCTTATATGTCTTTAAGA
>SNQJ01S0161663.1:2373-21558 GCA_010110895.2 Picea sitchensis
TTGGGTTTTTGGTTTTTTTCCTCCCTTTTTATTTTATTTTATTTTTAATTTCAATTATTTTCTTTTTCTTAGTCTTTTTGAGTTTTTAATCTATCACAATAAATTAAATTATATTTTTTTCTAAATATTTAAAAATAGTGTTATTTAACTACAATTACTTTCTATGTATTGAAGTAAAGGTAAAAAATGTGTGAAAAATGATATTTTCCATTATATTTAAAAAAATATGGAACCATAAATTAATTAAGGAGACATGATTATATGAAAAATCTCAATTTCAAAAAAGTAAATGGTATACAACATTTTTAACATTGAAAAGAAGCATGGAAAAATGATTAAAAACACACTTGAAAAAAAAATTAGAAAATTTTGATAATAGATGAAAAAATAAGCATTTAAAAAAATAATGTGGATACATTATGGATAAGAAGACTTAAAATATCAAAAAACAACCTAAAAAGGGTACAACTTTTCAAAACGAAGTAAAAAATGTGACCCTCAAAAAAACTAGAACTATGTAGAGTTCTCGTTAAGTTGGTAACTATGTTTTCCTCCTTCTCCATGATCCACCAATTGTGAATCCTAGCCCTTATATCTCTCCTCCTGCGAAAACCCTAAGGTTGCAGATTGTGCTTAATTACATTAAATATGTTATGAAATGTTTTATCAAATTAGAGTGTATATAACTAAGCATATACAACATTAAATGATTTACTTCATGATGCATATTGTTTGCCAACCAAAACATCCCCCTTTCTTTCAAATCTAATAGATCACAAACTTGCAAACTCTTTGAGATCCATTGTCTCTTCTAGTGTTTGGGATTGTGAAATCACAATTTTACATTTACAACGAAAAATATGCCCACTTCAAAGGATTAAAAATGTCTCATTGAAGTGGTGTCCATGCCCTCTATATCAGTGCTTTTATTTTATCGAACAAATTTAATACGGGAGAAATTTACAACTTGATTCATTTGTAAAATTGTGAAGTAGGGAAGCTCAAGGGGTTAGCTTAACTAGTGGTCATCAATGTTTCTAGCATTTGACTAGTTTTGTGCTAGAAGATGTGTGGTTGGGTAAAGCACACTAATCTACATCGACTGGTTTACTAGGGATGCCATCAACAAATGTGGGGAAGCATCCCTTGGGTTTCCGCACTAGGTTTTCCTTGGAAAACAAAAGTTGTTGAGTAGGGTTTCTAACTATCATATATGAATCTCTCCTACTTTGCAAATATTTCTATGTAGGGTGTGTTTTTTTCTAATATACATTTTGTTATAGAGGTCCTTTTGGACTCTTTAATGTTAACTAATGAGTAGTATTTTATAATAAATTGATATTGACTATAGGATCCAAATTGGGGACAAATTAAAGAGTGCGGGATTGATTAAGTTATGGGAACTGGATACATGAAAAGAATGAAGAAAATAATGAAAATAGATATACAAAGAACAAACTAGATTGAATATTGTTTGTATAATTGTTTGAATGTCATGTACATTGCTCACAGAAATAGCGCGAATATAAATAAATTGCATTGCCTATTGTTTGTATAATACATTATATATAGAACATCATTTAAGCTATGAAGTGATTGTTCAATTTCTAATGGGATGATGCATGTGGAAACCCAAGAGCCATAAAGATGTGTTGTTGTTGTGTTCTAACATGCACCACCATGCTTTGGGCACCAATTCATTGAATTGTAATCTTTATGTTCAACTGATGTCAACAAGGGTATTGTCAATGTGAAGGTTTTCCACAAGGGACCCATCAATGATGAACTCATTGATAAATGATTTGTTGACAAAAGGATGGTTGATGAGGTGTTCATTGATAACAGGATTCATTGACGAGCATGCAATTGGAAAAGGAGTTTTCAAGATGAGGAGCATCAACAAGTTGGTCGCCAAATTTTTTTTCATACATAAGCAGGACATCAACAAGAGTGTCATTGACAAGAAGAATGGGATCATCATCATGGATGTCAACAAGGGAAACATAGATAACCTGGGTATTGACAAGAGCATGATCAATGAGCAAGTTGTTGACAAGAGTGTCGTCAACAAGCAGTTCATAGGTAAGAGGGTTGTCAAAGTCAACAAAGCAATTGTCCATAGTGGTTTTCAGTGTCAATGAAAGCACACTCCATAAAGTTTTTGTCAACGATGATATAGTGATGGGATAAAAAATGAAGGCAAAAACATACACATGGTAGCATAATTTTTCATATTAATTAAGCGTGAGAATGGGTTTAATGCCTTTGCATAAGTTGTTAAAAGCAATATTTTGTGTTTTATGACTCTTTTAAATATTTTATTGTTTTTCCTAAATGAAATATATAATAATACTCATAAATATTACATAATAGATTGAGTTTTTAACCAATGTATCAATGCATGACCTTGAAACTTGCATAGTGTTCAAAGTTGAAGAGTTGTGTTTATGAGGGATTAACCAAATAATAAGTCTAGCTTGGTTGATTTGGGCAGAAATTGTTACCCTTCCCACCTAGGTTCAAATTCTTCTTGTGACATGTTTCGGTATTTGCTAGATTATATAATGATATTTGAATTGAGTAAAGGATAAACACCCCTATTGATATAGAATTACTCTGTTACAAACTCTCCCAAGCCCTCAAGAACCAATGAACCCAATTGTTAGTAAACATGTGACAATGAGAGTGTTGGAATGACAGACATTCCACTCCCACGGGGTATTCAAATGATATGATAGTCATCCCAATAGGTTAGGTCATGTCTTGTTTCAGAAGATGTAAGTCTTTTATTAGAAGGGCTCTATTCAAGTTTGAAATTTGTTTTAATTAATTTGTGGATGTTTAAGCTAAGACCAATTTTATAGGGATATTCTTTCCGTCTTGATTTGGATCAATAGATGAATCTACCCATTCTCCTAGTTAAAAACTATCACAACTACAAATTATGTAGTTGATAAATGCCAAGAGGCCATAACAACAGAAGGATTTCATGTCAAAGCTGCTTTAAATTTTGCATTAAATAAAACATGCTCATACTTTATTCAAACCCTAACTCTAATACTTTATAAAAACCCTAATTCTAATTTAACACAAACCCTAACCCTAATACTTTATACAGACCCTAACATTAATTGATTAGTGGTAAGCCTATATATATTTATTTTATCTTCCTTATATATATATATATATATATATCACAATTCTAAAAATTAATGAGATAGATTAGTTAAAGGCCCATGCTGATTTTCTTATTCAAACGTAGGATGGGAAAGAGAAATAACAAAAATTGTAGTGCGTCCATGTTATAATATCGCACATCTCTTGTCCAATCTAGCATATTCTTTGGGAAAAATCAACCTGAAGTATAAGGAACTCATCAGAGTCCTCTCCTCTTTGGCAGAGAAAATATAATTCAACATCTGGTGTCCCTCCAGGCATACTCTTTAGAAAAACTCAGTCCTGAGGTGTAAGTAACTCATCAAAATACTCGGTGGTAGATGAAACATAATTCAAGGATTCTATAGTCACTCCCCAAAATCCTTCTTGGAAGAGAAAATGAAATTTAAGGATTCCATAGTCACTCATCGTAATCCATAGTCATAATTCAAAGATACAATAGTATTTACAGTGTGCATCGATAATTTTTTATTTCAATGATGAAATGTGTTGGAGCATGTGGATTATGATTACCACATAATTGTTTCTCAATTGAGATATATGTTGCAACTCGCAGGGAAGTTACTTGCCAAGGCGAGGGTTTGTGGTGTGCCTAGGTTCCGCTACAATCATAGAACAAGTGGAACAAGTGGCTCATTGCAGTGACTGACAGACAGAACGATACATGGTGTATTGCAATTTGGTTTAAACAAACGAAGAAGGCTTCTAGAGGAACTTCCACTTAGAGAATGCCTTCCACGTAATTAAACTAGCATACCCATGAAGCAGAGGAAAGAGAACTTCAAATTGTTTTGGTGATTACAAAGCTTAAAGATAAGAGGTGTTTCTTTGGGACATACATGAATAACCAAGAGAGGATCCATCCAATCACCCTAACTTCCACCTATCCAACCTGGGTGAAGCTCGATGTATCAAAATCTTAGTGATACCAATACTCAAACTCTCAAATACCACTTGTGGAGAGATATTTAGACCACCCAAAACTGTGTGAACATAGATGTAGCTTCAACTAGGAAGCATTTGTATATTCAACTTGACAAGGGGCATTGTACCTCTCTCACTAGAGAACTTCCAATTCACTTTTCATAGATTTGGTTACCACACCAAAACCACAATATTGACTCAACTAATGTTTGCTTTAAAATAGAATCTAATATCAAAATATAGCCTAATCACAAATATGCTTTCTTGAATTGTGTTGACCTTCATGGTGGATTTTCAAATTTGATTGTAGGGAAGAAGATGGTTGCAGGGGAGAAGAGAGTATTAGTTTTGGGTGGTCTACACAAGTTGTATTTGAGAGTTAGACTCATAAGAAGACCTGAAATGTAGCACAATTTTTTAGACTCCTCCCACCATCCATTAGCAAGACTCTTGCAGTCTGTAATGGGCCAATGATCGTTGGGAAAATCATAACGATGGGAAATATCATTGTCATATTCACTAGTTTCTTCTTCATTCACTGGAGGGAGTAAGGAATATTTTAAGCTATCTCGGTCATCCATTAATTCTGGCCTAAAATTTCCCAAACAGATAGGAACCGAGTGTGAGGGAAACAACCTTAAGAGTTGGGTCAAATATTCCTATCATGTTGTTTGAAGAGCAGGATGTTAAAGCCGTAGTCTAACAGATCTAAGTTTTGGCCCTTTTCCGGGGATATTTTTTGTTTGATGTTTTCCCAAATACAGTGAGAAATTGTTGGATCTACAGATTTGAGTGGCTAAGTTTTTATAATCCGAGTGCCCCATGGGTTTTTCAGCACGATGAATCCATTTATGTGTTCAGAAATGGAATTTAAACAACATAAAATTGTGATATGGTTCAGATTTATGTTGCCAGATTCCAACAAGAAGGGCCAAAATATAGAACGTTTAGACAAGGCCAATGCTAAAAGTCCAAGTAGACTAAAAGTAAATTGATTGGACTCTTATAAATTTGATAAAAAAATTATAACCGAAATTTCAATCATATGCAAAGATTTATCTATTTTGATTATAAATTCAAGAAAAATATTAATAAAAAATTGAGATATGACTATAGATTTAGCATTATTGAAGATATTAAATATAAGAATTTCGTCCAAATGTTCAATTACTTAAACAATGTAAATTTTGTTTAAAATTTCAGAAAAATAAAAACATCTCATCATCATCATTATATTATCATCATCCATCTTCATTATATTATCATCATCCAACTTGTTGAAGAGTAAATCAATATCTGATGCCCACCCTTATCAAATATATCAACTTTGAGAGAAACAACAACAAGAGGGAATATGGAATATTTATGACTTTAGATTCATATTTATTACTTTAGATTCACTAACTGAATCTTAAATCTGTGGTTGTGAGGCACCCACATTCTTGTCTGATTTGAAATCTTCTGTAGGAACAAACTCAGTGACTCCATTCCCAATAAATAAGGGTTTTGGGCATAACTACAATTGTTATATTTTAATCAAACTTTTATAGCATTACGTGGAATCACATTATCTGTAATAAAAGGTAATATGACGAAAATAATTTTGATTTTTAAAAGGATTATAATAATTAAAAACAAGTATCAAATCATTTTAATGTAATATAAATTTAATTAGAAGCATTGTAATAACTTTATAAGGGAGATTTTTAAAGAGATTATAATAATTAAAAATAAGTATCAAATAATTTTTTTTTAACTGAAACGGGTATGGAAGTTATTTAATAAAAAGAAAGGTGGGTCCTTGCCAAGGCAACCCCAGATACAAAACAGATTTCAAGCTGCAACTGCAACAAAAATACAACATATTCAGTGGTTTAGGAAGTAACTTTCATTGTTTATGATAAGCAATCCTTTCGTAAGAGAGCTGCCTTTGTTCGCCATCGTATCAGCTTCGTTGTTTGACTTTCTTAAAATGTGATAAAACTCTCATGAATTGAAATCTAGAAGGACTCTCTTCAGCCTGTCTAGAATTTGGTTTAGGCTGGCATTGCTGAACTGAGTCTCCATGATTAGGTTTCTTATTATTACCTCTGAGTCTCCAAAAACTTGAACATCTTTCACTCCCTTTTCTCTGGCAAGAAGGCAAGCTTTGGTGAGCCCTAACAACTCAACTTGATTGTTGGATTTCTGCCCTAAACCCCAACTGAAGCAGTCTTTTGAAGTCCCATCCGGGGAGTAGATGACCCCCCCAGCCCTTGCTGCACCGGGGTTTCCTTTAGACACCCCGTCAAAGAAAATTGTTGATAAATTTTTAGTCCTCCACCAAGCCTGGAATTTGTCATCATCATCTCTTATTCTCCATTCCAGTTTGGCTGATTTTGGGGTAGGAAAATGCTTACTCGAAACTGGAACAAGAGGACTTAACCACCTCTTTTCCTCTGGCCATAAAAGGGGATCCTCTTTATCATACTGCTGGTGCGCTGCTTCCAATAGGAAAAATTTAGCTTTTGCCGCTACTTGCAACGAAGTATGCCTCTCCTCTTTGAATATCGCCATGTCCAGTTTAATCAGCATTCCTTTCTCATTCCGTTGTATGCTTGAATGGACGATCTCCTGCACTTGGATTACATTATCATGTATATGTCTGCCTTCTACAAAACTGCCTTGGAAGTTGGTGATCAATTTTTTGAGCAGCGGCTTGATTCGATTCGATAGGATTTTTGCCAGAATTTTATAAGAAGCGTTACACAACGATATTGGCCTGTACCTTGTGAATGTTTCAGGATTGGAATCTTTTGGAATTAGTACCAGGTATGTGGAGTTGGTTCCACCACCAACCTTTTCCTTTTTCATGCACCCACTAATCATTTTCAGCAGGTCGTCTTTTATAATGTGCCAACAGGCTTTATAAAAATGTATTGTAAAGCCGTCTGGCCCGGGAGCCTTGTTTGCCTCCATAGACCATATCACGTTTCTGATTTCTTCCTCTGTGGAGGGCTGACAGAGTAAATCATTGTCTTTTGGACTGATGAGAGGCGGGATATTGGAGAGGAGTTCGGCGTCTTCTTCATCATTATTTTGACTGTCTTCTTGATATAAGTTTCTAAAATGAGATTATGCCGCAGCTTTGACTTGATTAAACCCTTTGCAGACTTGGTCGTCATCTGTTTTTATTTCTACTATGTAGTTCCTGGACAATCTAGCTATGTATTTCCGATGAAAATATGAGGTGTTCATGTCCCCAGCCTTCAGCCACAAACTTCTGGATTTGAGTCTCCAGTATTCTTCCTCCCTTCGAAAGGATTGGTGAGTGGATCTTTGAGCTTTGATTTCTTTTTCCAAAAGCTCTGATGTTATATCTTTACTTTCCATGGATGTTTGCAAGGTTTGCAATGAATTCACTACTTCTTTTCTTTGATTAGTAAGGGTAGTGGCTGGGTTCTTTATCCAGCCCTTCAAGGCTTGTTTAGTGACTTTCAACTTTTGCTCCCATACATAACTTGAGGAGCCCGAGAATGGCTTAGCCCAGGCAGATTTTACAGTCTCAAAGAAATCAACTCTCTCAATCCATAAAGGGCTGAAGCGAAACGGTATAGGGCCCAGATCCTCTTCTTCTTCAACTTGGAGCAGTATTGGCTTATGATCTGAAGTGAGTTTGGGCAAAATTTTGGTAATGATAATCTTTTTGTTCATCATAATGGATCTTTGCACCAGAAAACAGTCTAAGCGAGCAGAGATATGTTCCAATCCCACCCTGTTGTTTGTCTAGGTGTAAATGCCTTGGATGGGGTTGAAATCTAAGAGATCCCATACCTGCATGATATCCTCTACCTTAACCAGCATGGGGTCTGAGTTGTTGGAGCCTCCCCTCTTCTCTTTTTCTTTTAATACAATGTTGATATCCCCAGCTAAGATGATATTGCTGGGAGAGGTCTCCTCTAAATAGGAGGAAAGAGCATTCCATCATTCTCATTTTTCAGCATAAGAAACTGGTACATATAGATTGAAAAGAGAGATGGAGAGCTTAATTGCGTTGTGCTTCAGTTCCGTGAAGATCCAATGCTGAGTTTCCAAATGCTTGTTCAAATGAAAGGAGTCTTCGTTCCAAAGAGTTTCCAGCCCCCCGGAGGTTCCCCTTGCACTGACTGCTTTACCTATTCTTTTGTTCCACTTCATTCTAATGATCTCTAGAAGGGAATCCCCTTCTATTTTGGTCTCCTGGAGCATGAGAATCTTTGGGAAGTCTATTTTCAGTAAATCCTTGACTGCTTCTATTTTAGAGGGATTCCCCAGGCCTCTGCAATTCCACGAGACCAACTTCATGATTTACCTGATGGGAGGAGGATTGGGACCTCCCTTAGAAGGCCTTGGTCTGGTATTTCTGCCGATGGACATTTCTATTGTGGACTGACTACCTTGTGTTTTGTGCCTTTCTGCCTCCTCCTCTCTCTTTTCCTTACTATAATTTTAATGCTATATAATTTTAATTAAAATCATTGATAATAACTTTATAAGGGTTGTTGATGATTTGTAAATTATTAGTTTCAGAATATATTTTTCAAAACCTAATTAAATGAGGATAACGTTTTATTTTTCCATTTTCACAAATATTTAATATATATTAAATATAATATTGTAAAAATAATGTATTTTTTATAAGTTTATTTATTTTTTATAATTTAAAAAATATAATATTTTTTAATATTTTAATTTTTGTTTGTTTGTTTTTCGATTAATATAAACTTATAAAGTAAATGGATGGGATGGGAAATTGATGGCAACCCGCACTCCTCGGAGCACGACTGCATCCTCAGGACCCTCTTTTTCTCGGCCCGAAGACCTCCAGGACTCTTCTATCTCCCAATCGGAAGATCTGCACCCACAATTTCTTCACGCGACTTTTCCCTTGTTCGCTTATCAAGAAAAATCGGAACTCGCCACTCCGCGAGCTCACGGTCTATCTCCGGGTTCTCAAATCCCCAAGGCCCGATGACTTCATTCTTCCTTTGTCGGAACTTCGCACTATCGCGCCTCGCAACTCGCGACTCTAAATAAGTAGATTTCCAATCTCCGATACGTGATAAGCCGAGATGCTGAAAACTACAGTCTCGCTCCTTCGCTCCTTCGCCACTCGCCAGATCAATTAATTCCTCCCTTGACTTCTGAGGCCCGAGACACCGATATTCGTATTATCGCTACCTCGTGACTTTGCCACTCGCGCGGTCAATTTCTTTCCCCGTCGACTTCCGATGCCCGAGACGCCGAACCTCTGACAGCTTACGTCACTTGTCTTCTACTATCGCCTGTGGCCCACACTGCTTACGTAGCTATCGGAATATCGCCTCTCGCTATATCACGACTTACGTGCGTAGATTTGGAGTCTCACTTCACGAACTCCCGATATGTCTATCTACGAGTAGAACCAACACTCCTCGTGATCTCGATCGACGACTCTTGTTCTCCCGAGCGTCGAAACTTCTCCTGCACCTGCACTGTAGCCTCTTTGCCCTCGCAAGATCCAACGATCCATGACACTTCACTAAATATCCTCGGGGAATTCCGACGGTCCTTTCTTCCCGATGGAATCCCCGTAATGACGCGAGGCTCCTCCACGGAACTCGTCACCCTGCACGCAAAGTTTCAGCACTTGCTTGAACACTTCGATGCACAACCTCTTTGTAAAATCCTTCGAACGATTCGAAGGCCTACTCCTCCTGAGCTTGTTCTCGACTTCTCAAACCCTTTTGCGAACTTCTTGCGTGCACTCCTTGGAGAAAATATTCAACAACGCCTAAGTGTTGAAGTCACTCGACTCTGCACACTCCTGTAGCAGCAATCCTTCGATTCCCTTTTCTTAGAATCGCAACTCTGAGTCTTCGTCCAGCCTGTGCATGCCTTGCATGGCTCCGGTGCCAAATCTGCACTTCTGAGAGGAATAAGAACAAAATCTTTCTCTAATTAAACCCTCCAGTCATGCACTCCTTGCAGACAAATTCAACTGCACTCCTTGCAGGAATCCTCTGGCTCACTTAGAGAAACAATTGAAACTCAATTTGTTTACCCTCTCAGACTTCAAATTAACCATGAAATCACATAAACAACATATAAAAGAAAATGTATGACAGGAAGCAAATATTCATAAGCATAACAACATCAACACAGAGAATAGACACATAACCATGAAATTGAATCAAAGTTTTTCTTTTATTAATTCAATATCTGTACATGGATGTTCTCTACACAGTTCTCTGCTTGCTCTTCTCTTCTTGCTCCTGTTTCCATAATGTTACAATGATACAATGAGGGTGTCTATATCTCGTTTCCCTCTTGCGCTCTAAAGCTATCAAATCTAGAATTAAAATGTTCTATCTACTTTACATTAACTATCTTAAATGCCTCATCTACCTAAGGACGTGCGTTATCCGCTCAAGGTCCATTACAATATACAAAGTGCTCTTCATTAACTCTACACATTAATGTTTGGCGCAACAATATCAAGGTGTTTCAAAATTTGTGCTGGCGTTGTCCAGCTGTCTTTTCTGCTTCCGCGCTGGCTTACTTGACGAGTTGTCGATGCTCCTGCATCATACTCCTCGGCTTGAAAAATTTCATGGGCTCCTGTCCATGAGCTCCTGCACGGTCCTTCCATGCTTCTGTATCATCGCTTCAGTCTCCCAGCTGGCATCCTCCACTGGGTGATTCTTCCATTTGACCAGATACTCATAATATTCTTTTCTTCTGGTCTTTTTACCTACTCGCTTGTCCAATATACGCTCCATCTGTGGCTTCTCTGCAATTGGCATCTACTTCCGCCACTGGACTTCTGGATGCTCCTCACTTCTAGCTCCTTCTTCCTCAGCCTTATATGGATATAAGTCTGAAACATTGAATGTCGGAGATATTCTGATTCCATCCGAAAACTCAATCTCATAAGCATTCTCTCCGAACTTCTTCAGGACTCTGCATGGCCCGATTTTCTTCATCTTAAGCTTGTTGTATGTTCCCCTCGGGAACCTTTCCTTCCTCAGATGTGCCAGAACAAGATCCCCAACTTCAAACTGAAGTTGCTTCCGATGCTGATATTCTCTGCACTTATACTCCTGATTTGAATCTTGTAGTCCCTGCTTCACCCTGCTGTGAAGTTCCCTCATCGCCTCAGCGAATTCCTCTACACTAGCACTGCTAGTTGCAGTCTGTTCTGAATCTTGCAATTCAGAAACTCCTCTCGGATACATCCCATATACAACCTGAAATGGAATTTTCCCTGTACTCCGATTCACTGAATCGTTGTACGCGAACTTTGTCTGTGGCAATATATTGTCCCAGCTGCCATGGTGCTCTGTCACCAAGATTCTCTTTAAATCTCCCAGACTCCTATTTACCACTTTCGTTTTCCCATCTGTCTGTGGATGATAAGAAGAACTAAACACCAAGTTAGTTCCTATCTTTTTTCAGAGTGTCCTCCAGAAATGCCCTATGAATTTGGTATCCCTATCCGAAACTATGCTTTTCGGCAATCCATGAAGTCGAATGACCTCCTTGAAAAACAAATTCGTGATGTGGGTCGCATCGCTGGTCTTCTGGCATGGAATGAAGTGTGCCATTTTTGAAAATCTGTCCACCACCACAAAGATGGAATCAACCCCTCTTTGCGTCCTCGGCAGTCCTAATACAAAATCCATGCTTATCGTCTCCCATGGCCACTCTGGTATGGGCAATGACTGGTAAAAACCTGCATTCTGCTTTCTTCCCTTCGAATGCTGAGAAATTCTGCACCTGTCAACAAATCGCTTGACCTCTGCTGGCATCCCTGGCCAAAAATATGATTCTCTCAGCTTCGCGAATGTTTTGTCATGGCCAAAATGACCTGCCAAGCCTCCACTGTGTTTCTCCTTTAACAGATTCTCCATCATGGAGCAATTCGGAATACACAGATGATTTCCTCTGAATAGCAATCCTTCCTGGATCATATAATCTATCCACGGACTCCGATCTCTGATAACTGGATTCTCAACTGCTTCATACGCTTCCCCGAAATCTGCATCTCCTGCGTACATGTCCCTGAGATTTTCAAAACCCAATGTTTTGACTCGGAACCCCTGCAACAATAAACATTTCCTGCTCAAAGCATCAACCACTTTGTTAGCAGTCCCTGAAATGTGTTTAATCACAAATGTGAAATTATGCATATACTCTACCCATTTTGCATGCTTCTGATTCAACTTCTCTTGTTGACTCACAAACTGCAATGCATGATTATCACTATACAACACAAATTCTTTTGGGATCAAGTAATGCCTCCACTTCTTCAATGCCTATATGATAGCATAGAATTATTTATCATACGTGGAGTATTTCGGCTTTGCTTCATCCAACTTTTCACTGAAATATACAACTGGTCTATCCTCCTGGCTCAAGACCGCTCCTATGGCATATCCGCTTGCATCACATTTCACCTGAAATGTCTTCTTGAAGTTCGGAAACACCAACACTGGTCGTTCCATTATTTTCCACTTCAACAGATTGAAGCTCTTCTCAGCCTCAGCTGTCCAATGAAAAGTCTTATGTTGCTTTTTCACTATGTCCATCATCGCTGCGCTAATTCCACTGAAATTCCTGATGAATTTTCTGTAGAAACTAGACAAACCATGGAAACTTCTCACCGTGAAAACATTTCTTGGTGATGGCCAATTTTTGATCACGTCCACCTTTTCTAGATCCATCTTCAACTCATTCGCCGAAATAACAAAACCCAAATAAATGAGCTTTGTCTTCATAAATGAGGACTTCTTCATGTTGATCAACAGCTTCTCCTGTTGTAGCTTTCTCATCACAATGGCCAAATGCTTCAAATGTTCAGCCTCTGATTTGCTGTAAATCAGTATGTCATCCAAGTACACAATAACAAACTTCTCGATGAATTCCCTCAGGACTTCATTCATCAACCTCATAAATGTGCTTGGCGCGTTCGTCAATCCAAACGACATGACTAGCCATTCGTACAAACCTTCATTTTTCTTGAAGGCTGTTTTCCACTCATCGCCTTCTCTCATGCGAATCTGATGATATCTGCTCTTGAGATCAATATTCGAAAAATAATTTGCCTCGCTCAGGAAATCCATCAGATCATCCATTCTCGGCAGTGGAAAACTGTACCTGATGGTAATTTTATTGATCGCTCTTGAGTCGGTACACATCCTCCAGCCTCCATCCTTCTTCGGACTTAGTACTGTTGGAACAACACATGGACTCAAACTTTCTCTGACCAATCCTTTGTCCAGCAACTCCTGGACCTGCTTCTTGACCTCTTCATTTTCTTGTGGCATCAACCTGTACGTGGCTTTGTTTGGAAAACTCGCTCCTGGTATGAGATCAATGTGGTGACTCACACTCCTCATCGGTGGCAATGAATGAGGTAATTTGTCCATGATGATGTCAGCGAACTCTTCCAGCAGTTCCTGAATCTCATCTGGCAAATCATCCACTCTTGTGCTAGTCAAAACAATCCTTGGCTTTCTAACAACAAAGAATTGTGGATCTTCTTTCTTCTCCATCTCTGTGAGAAGCTCCTTCCCACTCATGAGAAGTATTGTGTTGCTTACCTCCGGTTTCACTTCCTTATATTTTATCGGAAGCAACATATGGGTTCTCCCATCCTTCTCCAGGGTATATGTGTTCATTCTCCCATCATGAACCACATTTCTATCATATTGCCATGGTCTACCCAACAATAAATGACATATATCCATGGGAATGACATCACATAAAATCTTATCATTATACCCACCTATTTTGAATTCGACTAAACATTGTTTAGTGACACTCACCTGATGTCCCTTTTGTAGCCATGATACTTTATATGGACTCGGGTGATTAATTGTCTCCAGCTCTAGTTTTTCCACCATCTCAGTAAAAACGAGATTATTTGTGCTACCACTGTCCACGATAACTTTGCACACCCTATCCTTGGTCTTGCAAGTTGTTCTGAACAGTCTGGTCCTTTGAGCTGAACTCTCCACCTCCTTCTTGGGTGTCAAAAGAATTTTATGCATTCCAAGCGATCTTCCGCCTTCTGCATCTTCTACTTCAGTATCACGTCTCTGCACTTTTGTGATGTGAGTTTCTCCAACGCCCTTCTTTTTCTCTGGACACTCGAATGACTTGTGTCCATTCTTCCCACATGTAAAACATGTGATTACTCCACCTCGACCTCTTCCTCTACCTCTGGTATGAGGAAAAGTATTCACGTCAGCATAATCTCCCTTCTGCTCTGTATGCTGCCCTCGTTGTTCAATATATGGCTGTCGTTGTGAGGTTCCACCTCTCTCAATTTTACCCTGAAGTTTCTTCTATTCCTCTTTGGGATTCTGGAACTTCTCCTCGGCAACTTCTTTGCTTCTGGGCTGACTCCTACCTCGCCCTCGCTGACCTTGCTTACGACTCAGCTTCTCCTCGGCTTTCAGAGCCATCTGATAAGCATCCTCTATCGTCCTGATGGTAACCATGCTTAATTCATCCTGAATGTCGTATCTCAGACCATTCAGATATTTGGCAACCTTCTCATCATCGCTCTCCCGATGACCTGCTCTGATGTTGAGCTTGTAAAACTCTTCGGTATACTCCTTCACCGTCATCAGCTTCTATCTCAGGTTTTGCATTCTCCTAAACAATGTGATTTGATAATCCCTTGGGATGAACTTCGCTTTCATATTTGCGATCATTCAATCCTAGCTTTTGATCTTCTGCTTATCTTTCCAGCGTCTGTCAGCTTGTAGCTCGTCCCACCACAATGTTGCATGTCCTTTAAAATGTGTGACAACATGCCTAAATTTCTTATCCTCTTCTATATCCTCATAATCGAAGTAGGTGTCAAGAGATCGGATCCAATCCAATAGCTCTTCTGCATCCAGATTCCCCTCGTAGACTGGAATGTCCATCTTGGCTTTCGCACCCATTCTGGTGATAGCTTTAATCAATCTCTCGGTTGATGCATCCTCTATTGTGACCTCTTCTTCATGTCCAGCTTTCTCTTCACTTTTGGAATCACTAAGATCCCCTGCACCAACTCTGCATCTTTGGGATATTTCCATCTCCATGAGTCTTGCTCGGAGATCTCTCATCTGCCTCTCCATTTTTGGATTTCCTGCCGGCCTACCTCTTCTTCGCACCTCCCTATATTCGGGATTAGGTGACTGTCTTTCTCTCCTTGGCGACATGGTGAAATTCTCTCTCTTTGCTACAGAAAGAAAAGATACTTCCCGCTCGGATACCACTTGATGGCAACCCGCACTCCTCGGAGCACGACTGCTTCCTCAGGACCCTCTTTTTCTCGGCCCAAAGAGCTCCAAGACTCTTCTATCTCCCAATCGGAAGATCTGCACCCACAGTTTCTTCACGTGACTTTTCCCTTGTTCACTTATCGGGAAAAATTGGAACTCACCGCTCCATGAGCTCACGGTCTATCTCCGGGTTCTCAAATCCCCGAGGCCTGATGACTTCGTTCTTCCTTTGTCGGAACTTCGCCCTATCATGCCTCGCAACTTGTGACTCTAAATAACTGGATTTCCAATCTCCGATACGTGATAAGCCGAGATGCTGAAAACTGTAGTCTCCCTCCTTTGCGACTTCACCACTCGCCAGATCAATTAATTCCTCCCTCGACTTTCGAGGACCGAGACACCGATATTCAGATTATCTCTACCTCGTGACTTCAGCACTCGCGCGGTCAATTTCTTTCCCCGTCGACTTCCGATTCTCGAGATGCCGAACCTCTAACAGCTTACATCACCTATCTTCTACTATCACTTGTGGCCCACACTGCTTACGTAGCTGTCGGAATATCGCCTCTCGCTAGATCGTGACTTCCGTGTGTAGATTTGGAGTCTCACTTCATGAACTTCCGATATGTCGATCTACGAGTAGAACCAACACTCCTCGTGATATCGATTGACGACTCCTGTTCTCTTGAGCATCAAAACTTCTCCTGCACCTGCACTGTATCCTCCTTGCCCTCGCAAGATCCAACGATCCACGACACTTCGCTAAATCTCCTCAGGGAATTTCAACGGTCCTTTCTTCCCGATGGAATCCCCGTAATGACGTGACGCTCCTCCACAGAACTCGTCACCCTGCATGCAAAGTTTCATCACTTGCTTGAACACTTCGATGCACAACCTCTTTGTAAAATCCTTCGACCTATTCGAAGGCCTACTCCTCCTGAGCTTGTTCTCAACTTCTCAAACCCTTTTGCGAACTTCTTGCACGCACTCCTTGCGGCAAATCTTCAACAACGCCTAAGTGTTGAAGTCACTCGACTCTGCACACTCTTGCAGTAGCAGTCCTTCGATTCCCTTTTCTCAGAATCACAACTCTGAGTCTTCATCCAGCCTGCGCATGCCTTGCACGGCTCTGGTGCCAACTCTGCACTTCTAAGAGGAATAAGAACAAAAGCTTTCTCTAATTGAACCCTGCAATCACGCACTCCTTGCGGACAAATTCAACTGCACTCCTTGCAGGAATCCTTTGGCTCACTTAGAGAAACAATTGAAACTCAATTCATTTACCCTCTCAGACTTCAAATTAACCATGAAATCACATACACATCATATAAAAGCAAATGTATGACAGGAAGAAAATATTCATAAACATAACAACATCAACATAGAGAATAGACACATAACCATGAAATTGAATCAAAGTTTTTCTTCTATTAATTCAATATCTGTACATGGATGTTCTCTACACAGTTCTCTGCTTGCTCTTCTCTTCTTGTTCCTGTTTCGATAATGTTACAATGATACAATAAGGGTGTCTATGTCCCGTTTCCCTCTTGCGCTCTAAAGCTATCAAATCTAGAATTAAAATGTTATATCTACTTTACATTAACTATCTTAAATGCCTCATCTACCTAAGGACATGAGCTATCCGCTCAAGGTCCATTACAATATACAAAGTGCGCTTCATTAACTCTACACATTAATGTTTGGCGCAACAATATCAAGGTGTTTCAAAATTTGTGTTGGCGCTGTCCAGCTATCTTTTCTGCTTCCGCGCTAGCTTACTTGACGAGTTGTCGATGCTCCTGCATCAGACATGAATATCTAAGTGAGTGGATTCATTGAAAAAAAAGAAATTAGAAATAATAAAATTTCAGTGATGTTATTAGCATAGACATACTATGTACATAGATAACATGGATGTTCAGGAATTGAGTACCATCTTTGAAAAGAGAAATGGACGTTGAGTAAGAATTACATATTTGAGTTAATCTATAAAATATTTGAAAATAGAAATGGAGGAATAAGAATTATAGATTTGAGTTGGTGAATTTATATAATCTTTGAAAAGATACATGGAGGTTGAGTAAAAATTAAGTAATAAATGGATAAAAATAAATTAAATAGATTAAAATTAAATTAAATAATAAAAAATTGTTATTTCACCAATAGTTGTATAATCGATTATATTGTTTTTAAAATCTAAAAATACAGGTGTATAGTTGTATATTTGTTCATATTTTTAAAAAGTCCAGTTGTATAGTTGTATAGCCGATCATATTTAAAAAAAATATTCAAACTCATCCAAAAGAAAACACAATATTTTGACTTATACGGTTATGGTTGAACTCTTACTCAATGAGAAAGAATAAGTATCCATGTGCACTATCTAGAGAATTTAATTCTAATGGGTTTTTACCATCTCACCCCTTTCTTTTTAGGCCTTTTGAAGGAAGGTGATTTGGAGAGTGCACTATGAGTAAAATTGTAAGTCGATGCACTGTAATTATAAAAAAATTGTAAGCAGTTGGTGTAAACCTCCCAACTCCCTATGAGAAAGTGGTTGTCTTATAAACATGAATTATAGTTTTAGTCATGTGGTTAGCCAGCTCAAAATCAAACACATATTTTACAAAGAAGAGTTATTAAGGATAATCTAAGGCACCAAAAGCTTATTTTTTCCTATAGGAGGATGCTAGGAAGAGTCTAGTTTTGCACCATATTGTTGACAACGAGGGTTCTTGAAAACAACAATCTATTTATAAATTGCCAACATACATAAACACAAACTTGATAAATTGAGAAAGACACTTGCCTTCCATGCTAATTAGAAACCCAATCAATGTGCAAGAGAGTCGTTGTTGACCCAACAAAGAAGGAAAAGGGTTGTTGCCAACGTACTTTCCTTCTTATCCAACATGATATTAAAAAGAGCATAAGAAACTGCAACAACAAAACTCAAATTCAATATCATGTACTACTCAACTGGAAAGGCCCTGCGAGAAGGGAAGCAAACCCAAAGGAGGAGTGAAGCATCCTAATAGTAGGCTAGTGAAAAAAAGTGGACAGACACATATGGTATGAATGAAAACATTAATCACATTGATGTGGTAAGCTCCATAACCTGCAAATTGTTTCTCCAATTGAAAATTTCCCCATGCCATTGTAATGATCTCTCACCTCTCACTCCAATTTCATTTATTAAAATCCGACACTACTCAATTCAAGAAAAGGGTGTAGAAAAAAGTGATTTTCAAAAAAACCATATGGGATTTAGTGCAATTAAATTCCAAAAGGAGGTGAGCTTTGACAACCTAAATGATATCTTGCAACCTCCAATTCGAATTTTCATATAACACACATGAGAAAATCCAATATTGAGTTAGATAAGCAACTGTATGCCAAACCTTCTGAAAATTAGAATGAAAAATCTGAAGAAAATCAACATAAAATAATAGCAAATCTACTTACATCAGTTGGAAATGTTTGAGTAGATTCATGCATGAACCCACCAGCTATGACTATTTATGTATTTTATTTGCAAAGGTCTAAGGTGGATAGGTTCAATCCTTGAACATGCTTTTATGGAATATCTCAAATACAGTGGATGATAGTTTTCTCGGGAAGTTTAATAGTTTCTCTCGATAGTGGCTTTGAAACCCATGCTATTCTCTCCACTTCTGAAAATAACTACAGAGTTTGATATTTTTCTTTTACACAACAACTTGTGTTAAGGTCCTAACCCGCACATAGGTAGATCAATGTATTCGGATGTAATAAAGGTCAATATTAATAAGACCTTTCAATA